>DWCF01000086.1:0-70779 GCA_018230265.1 Delias oraia | reverse complement strand
TTTTGGTACTGTAAATATATATATATATATATATTAAATTATACATTTATAAATTATGTACATAAACTACGTAGTGTAATTATATTATTTAAAATAATCACTTACTTTGGTTCAACAAATCAATGAAGATTTTCAACATAATTCAACTTATGCAGTACGTAATCACTTTGATCTTGAAAGATTTAAGAAGCAACATAGAGTCTTAAATCATTAACAGCTGTACTCATCTTCATCATATTCACTTAGGGCCTCATTTTATGTGTTATTTACATTCTTAATAGATCTTCAATTGATTGAATTTCGTAGCTCGCGTGGAGTGCTCTCGGCTGGGCTCGGGCGTATTAAACGGTACGACGAAGCGAAGTAAGCGTTAAGAAATGTATTAAAATATGTCTCAAGTTGCAGAGACTGGCGTAAAATGGCGTATTAGGCGTGATCGTATTGAAGTGGTTCTACTGTATTTTAAAAGATAGGTCTTTAATCTTCTATAATAGCCTATTTTTAGACACATAATAAACACTAGTTTTAATAAATACTTTTTTTATTTCACCTCTCAGAAAAGGGATAGCTGCCTAGTGTGGCGGATAGTAACTAGGAGCCTAGCGTAGAAAATGCTGCGAATGATACTTGCCTCGTGCGGGAATAGTAGACTCGGTATAATTTTAATTTTGGATAGATAGAAGTTTATATGACATAAAGTGATTTTTATTATTTTTTTAATAGTCCTTATAATTACTGAGATGTATAATTAGTAAAATTTGAAATATTAATTAACATTATTAATAATTTTCAGTTTCTAATAATATATTAAATTAATTATAAACATATTATTCAAAGTTAAAAGTTATGTAGATAACGTTGAGTTAGCAATTGCTGGTTACTCTTTTCAAAGCGTCTTTTTAGGTTTCGAGAGGATATTTCGTATGTTCTGGAAATTTTACTGCTACCTTTTTTTTGTCTCTATTCTTCAAAGCCATGTGCTAAGCTATCTTCTTTCGAGTTGATTTGCTTATCTAAAATATATTATATAAAACAGTACAGTCGATATTTATTTTATATACAACGAGTGGCCATGCCACAATCCGCACGAATTGCGAAGCGACGCGACTTCTAATTACGCACTAAGACACTTTAAGCACAGTTCATCTATTATTTCATGCCGAAATCGCGGAGGCTGCGGCATGACCATGAGAGTCACAGTAAATCTAAAAAAACAATAAAATAAAATCCGTCTTTGATGGTTAAAAATTTTTAGTCATTCTAGGGGCAACTATTCGCGGAAGAAAGTAGGGCGACCATCCTTTTTTGGTGTGGATACTTGCCCTATTTATTGCGAAGTAAATAAAAATTACTTAACAATAAAACATAATAAATAGTTTAATTTGAACTCTAATGAATCACAATCAGTAATGAAAATATTCAATAGGAATTACTTACCAATATAATTATAACGCTCGTCAGAGTCGCCACGGAAGATTTTTGCTCACACAGACAAAACACGTGCGCCTATTTTGATGGTTTGCGTGGCACCGAGGACTGCGTGCCACCTATGAAACTAAATCGCCAACGCAACTTACATTCCTAACATAGTGTAGCATAAATCGGGGCAAGTATCCCCCCAAGGAAACTATCCAGATTTTTGCCCTAGGTCTAGTTTTTCATATTATTTAATATGAAAAATGAAACAAATTCTTTTGCGTCTCACAGAGTCCCTAAACGTACTCTATAGAGTCTCTATACCTCGAACTGTTATACCTACATACTCCGAGAAACTGTACTAAGTCCTCGGAGATTTGCCGCCCACTGTCAAGCTCTTCCAGAGACCGAATAAATTCTAAATTAAATTATAATTGTCCGGACCGGGATTCAAACCCGATATCTCTCGCTTCAAGGTTGACTTATTATACCACTTAGCTGCGAGTTATATTATCCATAATTGAGAATTATCTCTGCTGGCAACTATTCCACAAAGCGGTGGTGTGCGGCACAAAAGCCTTAAAAACGTTGTGGAACGACAAAGCTCGAGGCGTAAAATTCATTGCTGCAATCAGCTAACTGAATTTCTCCTCTTGCCTCATCACGAACAAAGGTGTGATCGGATTTGGATTCTCGGAATCAGTTGACATCGACTCTTTCTGATAACGCGCTATATTTACCGTTCCAGTCTACCTTTTCGGCCATTTTTTGCCT
The DNA here is from genome assembly GCA_018230265.1 of Delias oraia. Lineage (NCBI taxonomy): Eukaryota > Metazoa > Arthropoda > Insecta > Lepidoptera > Pieridae > Delias > Delias oraia. Next base: position 68,589 of record DWCF01000086.1, on the reverse strand, counting down.
CGCTAAACATTTCAAGAGTATTTATATTGTCTCTTTTATCTTTTGTTAAGACCCGATTTGTAATTTTTGTTCATATTCCTATGCCACGTAGTTGTAGTCAGGTAAACCCCGACAGGTTTGTGCCGTTCTCTTGTTCGGCCCTTCAAGCTAAGGAAGAAGGTGCACGCCCTATGGAAATAGGGCGGTGCTTGGTTTGGGGCCCATCACCGTCCTATATCAGCGCTAAAAACGGAGCCAGGAACAGAACTCGGCCCATGGTGTTATGATGATGAGGTGAGGCAGGAGGCAGCTCTCGTCAAGGTTGACTCGTACTCGTGACGAACGGGCCGACCAGAGGACGAGGCTGCAGCTAATGGCCTCGGGGTCGTCGTAGGTGGTTCTTTTATCGTATAGCAGACAATTGAGCTGGTGGATCTCCTATATATATGGAAGAACCGCACTACAGTTCGCGCATTGGTTGTGTTGCTGGCTTTCTTTAACGGTCAAGCGGCAATTTTAAGGGCCTCCGATATCCTCACTCAGCGAAACACAGTAAAAGCACCGTTTTAATTACAACCACCGTTTCACCCGTATATCACGTGCGCCTGTGGATGAGCCGGTCCAATGAGTGCGTCAGCATGGCTCTCCCACGGATGCAAAACAAACGGTGCTCTCTCTCGACGTCTCTCTGTGGCAGTGTGAATCTAAAACGTACGTATTAAACTATCGGGGTGCAATTATTCATTTCGAATCTGACGTAATCGAGACGGGTGCTGCCTGTCAGTTGGCTACTATGTTATATTATATTATTATTACCGGAATGTTTTGAAACTAACCGTTATGTAATATTTGAAGTGGGAAACTTGTCATCACAGTGAAGCAGTGTGTTTAAAAGTTTGGATCACTTCTTCACTTCTTCTTCCCGTAACCTATTGTATCTACTTACTATTTGTACTTGTAGTTACTTGTTATAGGCATAATATGGCCGAATTTTCTTTATTTTAAAATGCTACGACGTAGTATAATAAACGTTTAGACTTAAATCTATTGCTCTCAATTATATAGCTTGCACGCGTTTTAAAAAAAAGTTCCTTCACAAATACATAATATATTTCATCCATTTTCTGCCGGCATAACTGTTCAACGACGTGAATACGCAAAAAACAAAGAGACCGAATTATTATTAAGAATACTACGAAAATAAATAGGAAACATGGTGAGTGGCGGCGCGAGAGGTTGCCGCACCGCGCTAGCTGAGTCGTCACGTGACGTCACGTCTCAAGATGGCCGCCGTACCGGTTGTGCTACCCCACTCCCGTCCTCCAGCCGGATCCGACGGTCGACCGCGTTACTCCATAATAATAATAATTTAGAATGCAGCCGTCCGAAAGGAAACCGAGTGAGAATAGATTGAAATTTAATGCATCGAGCACGTCGCTTATTCGTGTTCGCGTTAATTGTTATTCTAGAGCGGCAGCTGATTACTTTCGTTGAATTATAACAGTTCTGTTGAATTATAGGAGTCCTCAGCTCGCCTTGCGAGTTGCTCCCATTGCACCGCCGATTCAGGGATCCATTGCGACTTACCATCTTCCATATCTACCTAGAAACTCAAACGCTATAGGTACCTACACGCTCTTACAACAGATGTCTTTGTTGACGAATATTAAGAACTAAGCACTTAAAAATCAAATATCAGAATATTAAGAACGATTGTCTTAATTGAACAACAAACATAATGTAATATTATATGCATAGCATTCTTATCTGCATTTGATTGTTTTTAACTATTATCCTTTTTATTTTAAAATATGTACATCGTTGATTTGACACAAGTTAGGTATTTACTATACTTTGAATAGCTTTTAACTTTATATTCTTTTCATTAATAATATTTTATAACTTTTAGTATGTATTGTAATTGTGGTATCATCAAAAGGTGCGTTTTCTTTGTTTTCGGAGCATCCCTCGCCTAAGGCGTCCTCCTTTCTCATATCGCGACAGAGACAATGAACAGTCTGGTTAGTGGAGTACGAGGCATAATGGAAGTACCGTGCTCGCTATTGCGCTGAAGGTGGAGTAGCATGGCGGGGCGCGGGGTGCATCCGCGTCGGGCTAACGGCTCGTCCTCGGCGCGTCGCGGTGCGCGCGCTGACGTCACCGCTCGATAATGGCCGCGGAGCCGCCCGCCCCGCGCGCCTTCGCGCCGACCCAGCTCAGTCTCTCGCCAACTTGCGCCCGCAGCGTGTGCCTTCCAGACGCCGCCGCGCCACTGCGTTACATGTGATACTAGTGCTCCCGTGTACCATGGTGACAAGTGTTTCTTTATCCAATAAATAAATAAGTGACAATTTTTCCAACAAGCGAATATCGCCGAGCGCGTTTCTCAACGGCCATCGCAATGTCGGTGATGCAGAAGCGTCAGCATTGCTATTTGTGCGATTTGCCTCGGATGCCTTGGGCGATGCTGCACGAGTTCTCGGAACCAGTATGTCGTGGGTGTGTGAATTATGAAGGCGCTGATAGGATAGAAGTGGTGCTCGACACCGCTCGACAACTTAAACGTGCACACGGCTTCCAAGAGGGTCGCGGACCGACCCATGCAAAGGGTGCTCACCGTGCGCCGCTAGAGGCCCACCAGAATGGCGCTGAAACAGCTGCTAGAAGTCAACCAGTTCCGCCTGCACATCATGCCCCTACGGCTGGATTTGCACTGCACCATTCGCGGCCTACTAACGCTGGATTACTAGCAGAGTACGGTGGTCGCAGAGAAGAGCATGAGGGCAGAAGGCTCACGCATCTGCCTCTAGCTCATTTGCCAACGCAGGGTGGAACTCGGCTCGCGCCCGGCCTTACTTTAAAACGGCCCTTAGATGATGATGACCATCAAAACCACCACGAGCCTCCCAAGAGGCTGTTGGAAGAGCACTCTCGGCCTCCTCTAACACGTGGAGAATCATTGCCAGCTGTTTCTTTGGCGGCCCCTTTTGCACCCGACCGAGTTTTTAAACAAGAAAAACATCCATTACGTACTCCGTCTTTTGATGCAGCCTTTAAAAGTAACGGTAAGTTTGACCTTTATTTGTTTCTTGGATAATTTGAATGGCGTCACTTTTTTTCTCTCTGTTTAATGTACTTTTCCGCAATCCATACTAACTAATCATTATTAAATGTTGTCGATTTGATATTATATCATCATATGGTATAGTAATATACTAAAATTCAAATATAGATTTAATATTTGAGTTTGAAAACGTTTTTTTATTTAAGAATTTGTATAATACACATAATAAATTTTTAATTAAAAAATAATTTGGGTGTAAAAACCATTAACCAAATTGCATAGGACACAAAGGTCTAAATCGCTTTACAAAAGTCATGTTTTCAGTGTGACTTACAAATCAAAGATCAAGTTTAACAGAAGCTTCACTTCTAAATAGATAACGTCCAATCAAAACAGTTGGGCGACGCAATTGAAACTTGAAAGTTTTCATGATGAACGGCTCAAAGCAACCGTTCAGGGGCTGCACAGAACGCCGTGGAGCCCTGCTATGTACTTGTACGTGTCCCGCGTTGTATTTTGCCCAAATGCCCGCTCGGAGATTCATATCTAGGTAGGTGCATTAACTCGCTCCATAAATACAACTGGTTCGACTGCTTGAGCGTTCTCGAAAGCAAGCACTCGTGGCCTCTCGCACACAGGCGACGCGTGTGCACACAAACACCCACGTAATGCGAACGCGCTCGCGCCGTGAATGCAAGCACGATACGTGCGGTGCGGCAACATCGCGTGACGACATTTTCGCTCGCGTACGTATGTAGGTAGGCCAACGAGCGAAAAAGTATAGCGCCTGCCTACGCTTGCCACAGTTGTTCGACCACATTCCGCTGGCGTGTGTGTAGGGAGCGCGGCGCCGCGACTCGCCGCCCGAAAAGGTCACTGTGCGTGACGTCAGGGACACCATATGGACCGCGCCTCGTCCTCAATCTGCAGGTCCGAGTCCACTGCATCCAACCGCGTTGATGACTTGTGTAGTCGCTGTAATACATAAAGAAACGGTTTTTCCCTCTTTTATTATAATTGGCATAAGATGGATGCGATATGACTGTAATGTAATTAGAGAAATGGACAAGATTAAGTAGCATGGGCGGCAAACATTTGTCAAATACGGCCAGACGACGGCTAAGCGCATGGCTACGTTATTTATACACGTTGCGTGTTGGATGTTTACTATCGCCGGAGCGCGGCGCAGCGATGTGTCACCAGCGCGGCGGCCGCGCCCGAGCTGTGCTTTCCTCGCTTTACTGCCTGTCACTAGCATGTTTTTGTGATCATCGCTATTTTCAAATTATTCTACCGATGCTTTCTACCGATGTCTTGTCTTTGTAATAACTGTCTAATGTTTTGAACTTACTTTGTAGGCTACGGGGGTAGCGTACCCCTAACGAATGGCTCCGCTGGCTCTCCTTTGGGACGAACGGCAGGTTCGCCCCCGGTGACTGGGGCCGGCGCCGGCCCCTCCCCGATGGCCGCCCTCATGTCGGTAACGGACATCTTACCTCCCGGATCGCCGCGGTCCACCGGCGGCTCGCCGCCACAGCCGCCGCCTCAACGCTCCGCCAGCCGATCGAGCCAACACTCGCCCAACTCGTCAGGTAAACTCGAATGCAGTGCCCCGCTTTCGTCGTTTCGACTCAAGCCGCGCTGTGGGTCGGCCTCGGGCGAGGCGCCCGACGACCGCTACGCCCATACGAATCAGCTACGGTCTGCACCCGCGATTGCTTGTAGTTATTTTTCTATACAGTTGTCTTTATGCAGACGGTAGCTAATCCCACTTATCCGGTCCGACAGGGTCGAACGGCGGGCGGCGGTCGTCGGGCTCGCGACACGTGTCCTCCACCACGTCCGTGTCGTCGACGGAGGCGGGCGAGGGCGCGGACGCGGCCGCCCCCGCCCCCGCCGCGGCGCAGTTGCTCAAGTGCACGCTCTGCCAGGAGCGCCTGGAGGACACGCACTTCGTGCAGTGCCCAAGCCAGCAGCACCACAAGTTCTGCTTCCCGTGCTCACGCGACTCCATCAAGAGGCAGCAGGGCTCCGAGGTAAGTCTCGATGGGTTACATAGGCACAACAGTTGCATCACCTGACTGAGCCAGAACGTGTCAGTAACCAGATCGGCTTTCTTGCAGGTGTACTGTCCAAGCGGCGAAAAGTGCCCGCTGGCGAATTCGACAGTGCCGTGGGCGTTCATGCAGGGCGAGATCGCGACCATCTTAGGGGAGGAGTTCAAGCCTAAGAAAGAGCGAGAGACCTAGGGCATGCTACCGCCGCCTAGACTCTACCTCTTGTCCCTCTCCCTGTGAGTGAGCAGGGGAGGAGTGTCGCGCGGCCCAGCGCCGCCGGCAAGCGTCCGCGCATGGGCGGACGGGTCCGCCGTCCGCTGCTCTTCGCCGACCACTTGTACATACTACTGTAAATAGCCTAGGTTAACGGTGAACCGCCCGACGGTTCGCCTCGGGTCCTCCGCCTCCGCGGCCGGAGGCTCCCGATCGTATTCGGCGCACTGGCGCCACGAGAACAGTTTTGTGTTTATACGCGAGCCACGCAATATTCCGAATACGGGACATATCTGACTCGAGTGACGGCCGCCGGCATCTGCGATGTCGTGCTGTAGGCTTTGTACGTCCGCGCGGGGACGAACTCTTGGGATGTCATTTCCTTAATTAGCCGTAGCTCCTGCACCACAGTGCACCTGGCATTTATTTATCTGGTTCTTGTATCGTACGGCTATTATATAACGAGTATGTGTAAAGAGTATTAGCGCTCATGACATTTGTGTAGTGCATTACTTACTGACTGTAAACTGTAGTTTCCGATGTTATCGCGTATCGCTCTGTACAGGTAGCACTTATTCAATACGTTGATTGTATTCGGCGCACTTTGTACGGGTGGCTCGAGTTCCGTTGCACGCCGCTCGAAGGTCTCGCTTGGCCTGCTGGTCTGGGAGTGGCGGCCGGCTCTTCGGCGAGGCTCGGCTGCAGTATTAGCGAGGCACGCGCACCTAGTCATTTCGTGAAATGCAATCTGAGCCGCGACCGTGCGGCCCTTATAGGAACTCTTAAAACTCGCTGCTATATTTGTATAAAGTGAAGTAATTATGGTTATATTATTATCATTGTATGTCATAATGTTGTTACGGTTGGTGTGTCAATTTCGAAGGCTATCGGATGGCGGCCGACTCCAGTTTCGCTCCGGAGGCCGCGGTCCTCCCTCTCGGCTCCGCTAGGTCCAATTGACGTGTCCATTATTTATTTACCCTTCGTGTACATAATCTACGGTTACTTTGTACATATAACTTGTATATACTAACGATTAAAAGGTTCAAGCCGCTGGTTTATTCAAGGCTGTCCAGTCAGTATTACTTAGTACTGAGCGTCTTGTGGTAGTCACTTATGTACATCACACGCGCATGCGCAGGATGCGCCCCACGCTCTGTTTTACGTTTGTGATTTGTGTAGACTCTGATAGATTCGAAATTGATCTCTTCTCGGTTAATATCGGTGTAGCACTTTGGGTTGCTACTACAGTTTTTGATAGCGCTAAAAATAATTTACGGCCAGTCATCTACATTTTAAAGCGTATCGGAAGCTTTGTTATCAGCTCAGGGTGATAAGGTAAATTCTTATTTTGTCGTGTATCATACATGATCAAGTTGAAACAACTGTTGTATCCGAGAGAAGAATTCTACGGCTGTTTTGTATGCAGCATATGTATGTATATATATTGACTCTTACACGACGTGATTTCATTACCGTCATATATATAATTAGTAACGGAATAACAAATGTATTATTTTGGGATGAGGCAACATTGCTACTGTTCCATTTCTCTGGTCGTTAACAGCTGTCAAATCGGTTTTCACGTGTATTGATTGTTTGTGAATAATATTTGTATGATTTTTCTGTACCTTTACAATGTTTTGGTCCGCCTGAGCCGACGGTTTGGCGTACTGCGACCGCGAGGCTCACATCTCGTGCTGCAAGCTGGACTGCTTCAATAAGACGTTATGTAAATGTTGGTGAAATACAATTGATGTGATTTTGTAACATTGACTTTTTATTTCAACACCCCGCCCCGTCCACTAAAATCCAAAACCATTGAAAACTTACCAAGTTATATTTAAAAAAAAACTTCCAATTAAAAGATATCGAAACTTAATAATAAATTTGGTATATTCGTTATTGTCATAGTGTAGTTTATATATATAATCGTTCAATTCAATATTAATCGTTTATTTGAATGTATTTTCAGAACGGCAAGGCCAGGCGTCGGAGAGGATGCCAGAGCCCCTTTGCCTGACCAACAGATGAGGCCAGCGTCTCGCTACCCAGTCGATCGATATTTGGTAAGTAACGATAGCTCCACCAAAACTACTAATACAATGAATCTCCGGAATGTTAAAGCCTCATATGGAACGTTTCAGGTTGAGCGCAGCAAAGGGATGGATTTTATTGAAATAATGGACGACGATTTATGGAAGCCCGAGCCGGCGCTCCGGCCCGAGGATGAATGTCTCTTACGAAAGCTGCATGACATGCTGCAATCGACTGCCGATGACCTAAAAGTGCTATCTGGAGAGCTGACTAAATATCACGAGCCCGGGGTACAAGTCGAAGCGTTGCCGACGCCCTTAGACGAAGCTTTTAATCAACAAGTTCATATCGAAGAGGTGGTGAATGCTAAGTTTTGTGGCACTCGATTCGCTGCTCGCTCGCCACCTACCACACGGAAGAGCGTCCGTTCAGTACAAGATATAATTGCTAGTGAAATCCGAAAACACCAATCGCTCAACACTTTTAACAAAAAAGCACAAAAACCCGTACAAAAGAAACGTTTCAAAGACTTAGTAATAACGCGAACAAGAGTGGTTGAAATACCCGAAAGTGTCAATAATGTGTTAGATAGTAAGGTAGATTTAAAAAATAGAAATATACCCAGTAACGATAAAGCCGTCCTTTACAATGAAATTGTTTATCAAGAAGCCATAAAAAAAGATGGCGTAAGTCGGAAACAATTTCAGATTCAAGAGATGCCAAGCATTAACATTAGGAGCGAGTTAAAGACACAAAAAGTAGTTCACTTAGATATATCACCAGATTCCAATGTAGAGGTAGAAGGTCCCATCACAAAAAAGAACATTTGCGTTATTTCTGTCAATCGTGACGCTCCCACTGAGGCGCACAAAGACATTCCCACAATAGATGTTAGCTTTGAGCCTGCGTCCATGCGAAAGATATCCAAAATGTCTTCATATGAGAGCAGTGAATCGTCACCACAAATTCTTAGTAAGCGGAAAAATTTAAGTCAAAAAACTACTCAAAAAGACTCGCGTAAACCTCTTATTCAATCTACGAAAGTAGAAACTAAAAAGAATCAAACAAATTTGAATGATTGGAAGAGAAAATTAAGTTCAGTGTACGGGCAAGCCTCCAGGCAGAGTAAGAGTAAGAGATCTTTATACCCCCAATCTCAAGACCAATGTAACTCTACTAAATTACAGCCAATTTTAAATAACTCTGAATATATTCCTTACGCGAAGTTAACCCTAGGTGGTGTTCATGTGAAGGACATCGAAAAAGAATTAACACGCGTACCAAATAAAGATTTACCGCTTAGTCCTATTTTAGACAAAATTCTTAGTCGCCAGAATTCGTTCAGTAATGACAACTCTCAGCGGAGCGAAAACAAGAATTTAAAAGTTTTGACGACGTCTGATGAGAATCTACTTCAAGAAGTGTTAGATATTGAGGAAAAAGTTAGCGTCACACTATCGCACAACTATGACAAGCATAGAGATAACTTCCCGCCGACGAGTGACAAGGCCTCGAAGAGCAGTAATGGCGGTAACACCTATGCTGATGATTTTGAGGTTGACAATTCGAATGGCGTCTCAGATTTGTCGCCTAATTCAATAAGCGCTGATTGTCACCATCAATCCTCCAACGAGCACAACAAAACCTACGTGAAAATATCAAATTTGTCGCTAAAAGATCAAATCGAAACGTTTGAATTTATTCACACCGTTGACACCCAAGAAAATGCAACACAAAGCAGCACGGCCAATCAAATTTCACCAAAAGAAACACAAACGACGCCCAGAAATGACGCTCGCACGATTCGGAACGATCTGAGCATCGATCCCACTCCCGAAGTGGAAAATGTGTTCAAGTTAGAGAAAGAGTTGATGGCCAAACTTATTATTGAGGAGTACAGCGACTTGCTTGTTAATTTCAATAAGCCGTCAACGTCGAATGGCTCGAGAACTCTAATCGATAGTAAAAATGAATCGTCCCTTCACAAAAAGACCCAGACATCTCCAGCGCGCGTGAAGAGCATCATGACCTCGCCGACCAGAACTAAAACCAGAACCACGTCCCCGTTCGCTTCGTCGTTGGTTGATAAGCAAACGAGTCCTCTAGCGGTGGACGAGAAGAATCTGCCCTCGGCCGGCCTCTCAGAGAATTCCGCTGATCTAGATGACATTACAGTGAATCTCTCGTCACCTAGGTTTCAACTGCAGTTGCCAAAGTCCGCTTCTATTCTCAACGCGAGAAGCAGAAGATCTCGATTTGTCTCGAGCAGCTCCACTTCCGTGGAAGATTACACATCCTCTGACATAAGTTTCGGTGAGATTAACAAATTTAAAAGACGCCTACGCAGACATAAAATCTCCTCGATGTCCGATTCTAGTTCGACGGTATCGAAGCGTTCGGGTGGGTACAGCAACGTACCGGCGCGGAGCGAAGGCGAGGTCAGTGCCGGTCAGACCAAATCCAACAAACATAGTAAAAGTGAGGGTGAAGTAAGTTTAGGACACTTGAGGTGACCTCGCCACTTATTTTTGCTTCCAGCTGAAGAGCTGTGTAAAACCAAAAGATTCACGACTAAACAACAAAGGAATATCTATCCTAAGATGTAGATATTTTAATGACAAATTTGTCCGGATGAAGAACTCGCAACTACCAGTACAGTACTATCAGTGCCATTTTTCTAGTTCGTTATTTCTCTACAATCTTGCTTCTCGTCTCGTGATACAATTGAGTTTTTACTTATAAAAACGATTTAGAGCTTATAAATTTTGTGCCTTATTCAAAGAATTGCTTGGTTTAGTATAGTTTTGTAATAAATTTTTGTTGTCACCTTCAGTACAAATAAGTTATGGTTAAGTGATATTATTTCATAAGGAAGGCTTCCTGTATGCTTACAACGTGTATATTTGTAACAAAATAAAGGTTTATTTTTGCTTAATTATTTTTTATTATATTATTACTTTATACCTCCAATGGTCTAAAGGGAAGCCTATGTCCAGCAGTGGACGCCCTACAGCTGAAATGATGTTGATGGCTTTTTAGAGAATAAGGCCTTTGAGGAAATATATTGTGTACTAAGAAAACATTCGGATATTTAAAAAGAGTGGACTATATTCCGTAAAAAGTAAGGTAAGATACATCAACAAAATAATTTTAGGTAACTGTAAATACTACTATTACAACAAATGACCAGCTGTCCATGGACGTTCTCGGCCCCAGTTCAGCTGCGGGTGCCTACAAGACACTGAATAGATATAAAATTGACATAAATTACTAATTATATATCCAAATATATTACATAGCTTGATTAGTAAAGACTGATTTTTAAATATGTGTCTGATTTTAATGAATGCTACTTCTTATAGTAAATTTTCTCAGTTTTAACTCATAGGCGCAGTAATTTTAAAAATCTTTCAGAAATTGATTTGAATGCGCTAAAATAATTATGGATTGAATAAATCACAATCACAGATATATTAGAAGAATTTAATTTTAATTGATAAATATTACACATAAAACAAAGATACTGAAGTTAACATAGACAACAGAGTAGCAATGACAGAGGATAGAATGGCAGCACCATCTTAACATTGTAGTTTACTATTTCTAACAATAAAAACTTAAACATTTAATGCGAAATACTGATAATACAATTTTATTTAAAAACGTTTCAATGTCTAAATTGCTGACAGTATATTTTTTAGTATAATAAAAAAATTGTTGGTTCTGTAAACAAAAACCTTTACGTAGAAATCACACTGCTCATTTATTATTGAATCCTCTAACTACTTGGTGAAATTTAAGGGACCTAAATCAGTTGAAAAATATCCCTAGTGATTTCTACTTCTTACGGTATGATACTGACATTTCTAATGGCACTTTTAACAAAATTATGTAAAATAAACTTAATGTCATTTCATAATATAGAAAGTGTGCTTATCAGGTATAATTCGTGATTTAACATTAGTTTTGTCAAATGTTGGTCATTATTGAGCATAGACCATAATTGACGTCAAAATAAGAGTTTAATCCGCATCTCCTAGATGGTTTTTGTCCCACAATTGTCATTTTCAGGGCATCTTGTGCGAGCCACCATGTATACCTGCAAAGCTGCTGCAAAAACAATTATAGTATAGCGGATAACCACGCCACAGTCCGCGCATTGGTTGTGTTGTCGACTTTTTAGGCCACTTAAGCGGTATTTTTAAGGGTCTCCGAAATCCTCAGTCACTCTGAGAAACATAGAGCAAGTACCGTTTCTCGAGAAATATTCTGTGAGCCCGTGGAATCATTCCGGACTAGCCAGCCCAGTTAGTGCGTCAGGATATGCTTCAGCATGGCTTTCCCACGGATGAGAGTTTAGAGTTTGAGATCTTCAAAAAGAGTGGTGCTCACTCGTAAAGGCAGGCAAATATATCATATTTCTCAATATTTTTTTTTATATTAATATGGGCATAATTTTCTTGCGCCAACTTTCTCGTCAGATATTAATAACTAAGAGTCATCTTACAGCGCTGGTGAAAATAGGGGTTTATTACGTCGACACATCTGAGTGTCTGTCTATTCTGGTATTTTTGAAAAGATCCATAAAATTGACGTCACCTGGTTGCATCTGGACTACAGATTTAATTATTTTTTCAGATATTTTACTTCGATGTTAGTAGTTCCGGAATAGGCATAAGACATTGTATTTCCAAACTAATAGGACTTGGCGACGTTCAAAAAAATTTCCCCGTTGGAGATCAATGCTGACTCACTAATTGGGCCGACCTGATACCACGGGCTCAAAGAATACTCGGCGTGAACCGGTACTCGTAATGTGTTTCGCAGAGTGAGTGAGGATATCGGAGGCCCTTAAAAGTGCCGCTTAAGTGGCGTAAAAAGCCGGCAATACAACCAATGCGTGGACTGTGGCGCGGTTGTTCATGGGCGGTGGTTTTCTCTATACATAATAGGAGACTACCTGCTCAGTTATCCGCTGCGGCATAAAAAAAATATATAGTCAGACTTCCGCTTTGAGACATTAAGAAAGTCATAATGATTATCTTAAAAACACGATGAAGGCAGTGCTTGCAATTACACCTTAGTGTCGCGAAACAATACGTTGCAAGCTTACGCAGCGGAAAATTAAGCACGTTTAGTGATGGGCAGCGCTGCGTCTTTATCGATAGGTCTAAAGGTCAAATTTTATTATACTATCATTATATTTCTTATAGATATGATTAACAAAAAAGAAAGTGATGCTAACTCGAAATTAAAACAATTACATATTATTATTTTAATATTTAAAAATTGATTTTAACGAATCATTATTAACCCGAGCTCAACGTTTTACTAATTGCACTACTATTAAGTAGATGTACCTAACTTCAGCGCTTACTTAACTTACTTAACTTTCGCAAATAATGTAAACCCGTAAAAAAAACGTTTTGAATGCAGACATCGATAAATCATTCCATCCCTATTCAGACATTTTCACAAAACAATGGTACCAGATGAAGAAAATATTATAAATATGAATCTACATGCACATGCTTCCTAGTTTGTGCTACTTGCTACTGCTAACATGGTGAGAATAGTTCTTATATTCCAATTAATTATACAAAACGCTCTTTTTAATATTCATTAAAATCTTATCATAAGTTTTATATCAACGATGGCTATCTCTGTATAAGTAGGCGACCGAATTGTTTAACGAACAGAGAAAATTATCGATAAGCAAGGGAAGTACCACGTTATCGACAAGTCGCATCTTGCGAGCCACTTACTTTCCAATTGCATTGAACTAAAATTATTTAAGATCAACCATTCTTAACTTGGTCAATATACTTTATGGAGGCTCGTAATTACCGCTTGTCGCGGTTTAAATGTAAGATCGCACAAAGGGTGAGTGAGTTGCCGTGGGCGTCGCTGAATTCCTATCATCAGAGAGCTGTGCTCCGTGGCTATCTGTGGGATTCCGAAGAATTCAATCGGGCGCCGATAATTGACTATCAGATGAGTAAGAAGGAAGGTGGCAACACCTTGCCGACGAACAATTCAAAGGTTCGGATTAGCGCACAACGGAGTCGGTTACATAAGGCGAGCCGCGAATGGCCAGCGCGTTCCCACAGCTCGCTTTCACTGCACCTGTCCGACGCATTCTTCGCCTTATCGTCGCATAATTGCAATCGTCTTTTTAATTGTGATTTGGCCACCGCCCTTGGCGCATTCCCAACCCGCACAACCTTCTAGTCGCTCACTTCACACCAATTGAAAACATTTAATTCATGATTTTAACTACCAAATTATACTTTCCAACTTCGGAAGAACTTCCTGACGTTTAAGATGTTATCAAAACAAATACACCGAAATTGTTTCATATGGTTTGATGTGATAAGTTAATTTAAAAAAACCCTTAAAATTAGCGTAAAAAATAACTAACTGATAATGAATTCCGCGGAGTTTTTAAATATAAAACCTTTTCATAGTTGAGATGATCGCAGATAGATAGATTTAGCAGTTCTGTGGCTGTTTGGATTCGTAGGTTGTTGATTTCTCAATTGTCCTTGGTTAACCGTCGCTACTCCAACCGCTTCAAAACATTGTTTTTAATTTTTTGTTCTATAGCGGACATTGAAGGTGGGTCTCCTATAAGATAAGAGAACACCGCCGCCCATGAACAACCGCGACACAGCCCGCGCATTGGTTGTGATGACGGCTGTTTAAGGACCTACTATATATCCTCACTCACTCTGCGCAACAGTACAAGTACCGTTTCACGCTGAGTATTCTGAGCCCGTGCTATCACTTCGAACGAGCCGGTCCAATTATTGCGATGCGAAGCCGATAGCTCTCGCTTCATGGTACAACTTTAAAACGATTAAGCTACGAGACTCTCAGCTTATTTGGGAAGAGTGAAAGGTGCAGAATGTAAAATAGCTCTTACATGCGATTATCCGTCAGCTGCGCGCTCTCTTTGTTTTTCTCGAAGCGAGATCAAAACTATCGGGCGTTGTATAATAATTACGCTCTGCAAACCGCAAACGCTTTCATTAGAAGGTGGAACCGCACTTACCTTTTTGGGATGCTAAAGTTTTGATAGTTGGGTGAATACCTATAATACCTTCGACGGGCTCTCAGAATACTCAGCGTGAAACGTTACTTGTTCTATGTTTCGTTGAGTGCGTGAGGATATTGGAGGCCTTTAAAAATGCTGCTGAAGCGGCGTATAAAGCCGGCAACACTACCAATGCGTGGACTATGGACCTGTTGTCCTTGGGTGGCAGTGTTCTCTTACCATATAGATGACCCACCTACTCCGTTGTCCGCTATTCCATAAAGAAATAAAGTAAATACCTGAAACACCTGGTCATTGCTGGGATATTGTTGCATAGACAACATGACGAGTATGGCAATAGTTCCTTTGCGCGGGATTCGAACGACGCAGGGACGCAATAAGAAGCGGCAGACTTTGTAACGCGACGGAATGCATTTACGCATCCCTCTTGCGAAAGGAAGGTTGCACTCGACATTCGCATTCGGCCTGAAGCTCTTTCAGTAAGGTACGCGGCTCTCGGGACCCGGTAGCATAGCTCACTCGATCTTGGCACCAAGATAATAAGACCAACTATTCAAGTTTTCTTTTAAATACCGATCGAAGAAGTTTTAGACCGCCAACATCTATATTTAAAATAATATATTATAAACGATGAACTTCACTAAAATCACAAGTGGCGAAAAAATAATAATATTTACACTTAAGATCAATTATATAGGAGAAGTCCATAGAATATAACTTTTTAGTCATCTCTGTTGACTTTTGTGCTAGTCAACGTATGTTATATGTTGACATTAAATTGATTTGAAGCATTCGATGTGATGTTTTGAAATAGTTACCTAGAATAGATTTATATTGTTTTTGCTGCAATTTATTTAGCAATCATTGATAATGTTGGGTGCTGGGAATGGAATCGAGAGTCGTCGAGAAAGTTGGAGAAATGCTGAAGGGTCAAGGGTTGGCGAGAACCCGACTGTGATAGTGTTCTTCATTGGATTATCTTCGCAAATAGCCTTCGATCACGGAAAGTAATCGTTGTTATCCCTCGCTTAGTTGATTACTTACAATGAACAAGTAGAATTATGGAAATTTACCCTGTAGTGAAGCTACAAAAGTATGGCATAAAGTATAAACCATAATTAATCACTCTTCTTTGTGTTTACTTTTCATTGCCACAATTCTAATGACGCCAAAAACTTTGCCCGTATCAATTTTTAGTTAATACTTGTTTTATAATTTAATTATTCTGTCTAGGGCGTCATAGTTAAATTGACTACTAATTGACTAAATGTGATCCTTTAAAAACATAAGTCAGTTAACCAAAAATACAAGTCATTAATAATGCAAAATGGCGCCATAAACCACATCCGAATATAATGTTGACTGGATTGAAAGCCTTCGGAGGTGCATCGGGGCCTGCAATGCGAAACGCGCCAGGCGTGTGCCGCTCCGCGTGGCAGCGGTCAGTGACATACTGTACGGCTCGCTTTAGGTGAAAGTGTGTAGCGTGGCGCTGCCGCGGTGATGTAACGGAGCGCGGCTCGCCCGACTTCTTACGTCTCGCGCTTTTTGTCGCCGTTTATGGGTCAATGGGAGCCGCCATTATGTAAGACGCTGCCACTTGCTACTCCAAAGCTTGATTCAACTCTCTGACATTCGGTCTTCACAGAGAAATATAGATCAGCCGAATTTAAAACTAGATCCTCGTTGTGTGAAACACCACAATCGTCTTGTTTTTGATGGACAGCTAAAAACAAAGTGTGTGCAATATTATGAGAATAATGCAGTGATTATAAAAGAAAATGTTATTTTCAGACAACATTTGTAGCAGTGTGCCTCATACTAGCCATCCACAAAGCTCGGAGCGTCGAAAAGAAATTTAATATTACCGCATTGTATCCGGTCAATGGCACAAGCTCACCTAACAGCGAGGAAATTATACACATCACCGATAAGTACGTACAAAATGAAAATTCAAAAGAATCTAAGGAAGTAGAAAATCCACAAGATGATAGAAATTATGGAAAAGGCAATATGGAGGTACACAAAATTAATTCTGAAAAAACAACCTGGAAATTTGAGGCTGCATTAGCACAACCAAAAGTAGAAAAGGAAAAGGAAGTAAAACTACCGGAAAAGGTGAACAATAAAGACTTCAGACCAAGTCAACAGCTGGGCAGTTTCTATGACGAAGACGCTTTTATTGCTCCCACTGGGAAGAATTTTCCGTTTACTCCAGTCAAGCCTTCATTTGTTAGGTTAGTGAATTACCTTTTAATTTTTTTGTCCAGACACGTAATTCCCTCAAACAAATCAGACACGTAACTCCTTCAAGCAAATCATATACAAGTGTACCTATGTGATACCTAAAGATTTTTTGCATAACATTATTTCTCTTAGCACAATCGTGCATAATAGAAGTATTTATTTTGAAAGCTGTCACCGCTTTACTAAAAGCTGTTTACTAACTTGAATTTCTTTATCAAGCCAATTGTTACATCATATGAATGAACAAAATTATAAAAATACAAATTGCATAAGGAAATTATCCGAGCTGAGTAAGAAGCTTACTAACACTTAAACCATGATAAATTATTGATTTGCAGTTCAAATAATTTCTTCAAATTGGACTACAAGGATCCAAAAGATGTCTTAGATAGACCATATAAGTTTGAAAATAACTTCAAACCCACTAAACACGACAACGGATATGATTCCAAACCAACAATGGAAGTTCCTGTGAAGATTCCAGCTGGAAGCCTCTACCAGTCTTCAGACCCGTTTAGGGACAAACCGACCTCCGAAGGCAACGACGAGTTTGGCTTAGAATTTAATGACGGAGAAGGAAAGGAAGTTAAGAAAAGGTAGACCCCAAGAGCCTTGTGACCAGTGTTATTTATATTGAGTAGGGGGCATTATTTTTATCATATTTAGGATGAACTAATTTCTAAGTTAAAACATTTTACCTATATTGTTGTCTATATTCCAGCGCGCTTGACTTTTGGTATAACTATTTCTGATATTCTAAATGACTCAAGAAATATCAGGCATCGCAAAAAGTAGCGAATAGATGAATTTATTGAAAGGAAAGTTGAAAGTTACGCTTTCAATGAAGCACCTACCCGTTGCGTGGGTAGTGCTAAACATTAATAAGCTCACTACAATTAGGTACATACTATTGCGTAATCAGTAAGTGGAGAGGTAGGACTCATTTGGTATTACCTATATGAATCTAAAACTGCTTGCTTATCTCACTCAGTCTACCAAATGCTACAAACTTGCAAATATTATGAATTTAGTGTGATTTATATAAAATATGTAGCCTTTTTATAATCCAATTAATTAAACATAGAATTATGAAACTCCAAGTGCCCTTTCACATACTATCGGCGAGTTTCTATACAAACAATCGTTCAAAAAGCGATAGAAAGCCTGTTTTATTGCTTCCGCAATTTCATCTCTTTGCCCTATTAATTATTATAATTCGATTCAGGCTTTACGACTTTACCAAATAAGATATTTTATTTTGATGATAGTTTTTCTTGTTTAACATCCTATTAGCTCAGTTCGTGATTCCGTTCGCGAGGCTCCACGCTTACAAATTGTCCGTTTGCCTTGGAACCTTATTTTGTATTGTCGTTTAAATTGAACAACGAATGTATAGTGTAATGTTGTTGACAAAAAATGTTTTTCTTTTCTGTTTCGATGCTTCATCGATGAATAAAGTTGTTGTAAGGTTAACTGAAACTTCATCAGTTGTTGTCTTTAATCTAGATTCAAAGATTTGTGAATTGAATATCACCTGGGTAAACATTGGTGGCATCATTTGGCATCGACGTTCAAAGAACAGCAGTTTATTATGTAAAGTTGCGTCTTTAATCTGACTAATTTTTATTTCTCAGGGAATTTTGAGATATGAGAATCGATTCTACAAAAATATTTTTATTACCTTGATTCGTTAATCGTATTTCTCTATTAACTGCAGAAAGAACCCGTGGCACAGTCTGCTGAACCTGGCCACGGCGCTGCTCCCCATCGGGATCATAGTCTCGGCCCTCGCTCCTAGGGTTGTTACGTTGGAGTCATCAGATAATATAGACAAGTAAGTTGACCAATCTTATAACAAAGTGTTTGTTCTTATTAACACGAAATATTATGCATAAAATAATGTAATTGCTTGAAGCGTTATAAAATCTCTAGCAAACATGATCTCTCTTGCAATGTTTAGAGAGTTAGTAGGTTTGTTTATCTGTGCGAGCTGCAAAACTGGAAAACCAAGGTGTCGTTATGAAGACTAGAGAACACAAAATCGGTGCAGTTTCAGATATAATCTCAATGATACAAGTTTCATTCTTAGAAACAGTAATCTTGTACAACATAACTAAGTTAGTAAAGGGACTAACTAGCGGAACACCGTAACTTCTGCCAGAGCATGGGCAACACTCATTTTTACACCTGTTTAGTGCGACTTTTTCAAATTTATGTTTCTAGAGATAGACATCTGTTCTATAAAATAGTGGATGTTTTTATGGTACAGCGGACGACGGAGCAGGTGGGTCTCCTATTTGGTAAGAGAACAGCGCCGCCCTTGAAAAACCGAGCTACAATCCGCGGATTGATTGTTAATTTGCGGTGCATAAGTCCTTCTATTGAAATTTTTTCAATAATTCCGAGGTACATATGTTGTGGCAAGCATTATTAACTCCAAATGAGAAGAAAAAGTTGTTATCTCTAAGAAAATGGCGAGAATTATATAATTGCATGAAATCCTAACGACGTAGTGAGCTTAGGCGGATGTGGCCCGCATCCGGGCGCACGCAAACTGTGCACACGCAGACTTCTCTTACATAAAACCATTTCACCTAGTGCTGGCTACGAAGCTGCGTAACACCTCAGTGTTACGCAGCTTCGTAGCTGTTACTCATAACATGCTACACACTCCAAACTCTACATTGGTAGAGTTGTGCACGCGATGTCATTCAATTGCACACATTCTTGTATCAAGAAAATTATTTCTCAGGTGGATCTGCCCAATTGTTTCCGATATATGAGGATGGATGTTGATATTGAAAATCCGCATTCAACATTTATAATAAAATAGATGACTCTGATGATGATTATGATGAATGCAAAGCACTATTAATTGAATATTTTACGTTTCAGCTACGAGCACCACTTCTCGCGGCGTTCGGACAGCAGCCCCCACCTGCCCAACATGAGCGAGCGGTGCAAGCGAAGGCTTCTCTGCGAAATACATTCCGAGAGAAACTATGTCCGGTAAGAATAAACAACTTAAGAAAAAGGAAATGTTGTATGCTCTATCTAAAATTGACGTCGGCCATAAACTATTAAATTACGATTTTTTTAGTGATATGTCACTTTTTTCTAACTAAAAGTCAGGGGCTGATAGAATATTTAAGCCGATTTTTTTTATTGTATAGCGGACAACGGAGCAGGTGGGTCTTCTATATTGTAGGAGGACACCGCCGCCCATCACCAACTGCGCCGCACTCTGCGAATTGGTTGTGTTGCCGGCTTTTTTAGTGAAACTAAAAAACTCCTTACTCAGTTATACACAATACAAGTACCGTTTCACGCTGAGTATTCTGTGAGCCCGAGGTATCACTTAGGTCGAGCCTGCCCAATTAGTGCGCAGCATGCTTCAACATGGCTCTCCTACGGCTGCGATAATATTAAGACACTCGCCCGGCCACTGTCAAGCTTTTCCAGAGACCAAACACATTATAAATTGACTTATAATTTCTGGACCGGGAATTGAACTAAATACCTATCACTTCATGGTTGGTTGGTTCACTTTATAATAATAATATTTTCAAAAACCTTGTTTAGCAGCGGACAGACAACGACGCCTCTAAAACGCTGCTACAAGATACGCTGCGAAGATCCCGAGGGCATGAAGAGGCTGCTCTCCTGGCTGCTCGCCCATCATCGCAACCCGCATCGCTAATAAACCTTTTCGACTTTACCGTTTCATTTTCAACTATGTATCGTGAAACCTATTTCCACCCAATAGAAAAGAAAAATGAGGGCCGCGTAAGTGATTTTAAAATCCTAAGATATCCAATTCGATTCCCGGTTCAAATAAAAATGTTCAAGTTAAAAATGTTCAAGTTATCTTTGGAGGGCTTGAGGTCGGGCGAGTGTTTTAACTCTTATTATGGTAGGCACTTGAAATTACAAATAAGCCGGCAACACAATCAAAGCGCGGATTGTGGCACGGTTGTCCATGGGTAGCGGTAATCTCGTACCATAGAGCAAACTACAAAAAAAATAATAAAATAAATTTCTGATTTCTCGTACAAATATTTAAGACAAACTTTGTTAATATTTTTCAAAGCTTGTAGAAATTAACGATGTGATAAAAACGTTTAGAAATGTCTTATTAGCTGAGTCAGTTCACTAATAAAATATAACCAGCAAACTAGAATTTGGCATTCAAATATCAAGAATAAATGTAGTTCTCAAAAATATACAATAATATGTTAGTGATATAATCATCATCATTTCAGCCGTAAGACGTCCACTGCTGGACATAGGCCTCCCCTTAGGACCTCCATGAATACTGTTGGAGGCGATCTGTATCTAGCGTCAGAGATATAAAACTTTTAAAGGTACAAGAAGGCATAGAAAAAACGAAAAATTCATTCTCAAATGAGATAAATTGAAATGAGGGCATCATTCGGCTGTATACCTCTCGTCAAGTGGGTTACGCTACATACAAAAAAAGTTGACATACGAATGACATCAACGCGCGTGTTAAAGGTATAAGTACTACGAAAAAAAACATTCGCTAAATTTAAGAAAGAAAGAGAAACTCACATTTCGCCTAAACCTTAACCTCGAATACCGGAAAACATCTTTAATTTATTTTATGATAATTCATGTATTTTCCTATTACTGTTGTCCTTTTTAAATAATAAAAACTGATAAAGGTTATTTATTCGCGGGGTGTTTTTATAGGATTTAGGTTTTTTTTAAGATAGGTAATAGTATACTAAAAACTGTATGTAATTTATCTATTAGATAAAATCTAGTAGATTTAATGAATACATGTATTAAAAATTAACTCGCCGGCTGTGGTGACAGCGGGGGAAGTGAAGCCGCGCGTCCGGCCGAAAGGGGCGCGTGTACGCGAACTTGTGAATCACAACTCAACAAATGTCTCTTCATGTAAACGAGTCTTCGGAAGCGCTCTCTCGGCCCGAACATTCTTGAGGCTCAACGGAAATGCTATCACAATATTAAAATTGCTCTACAACCGCCTGTACAATATAATCATAACATTAAATTCTTGGCCCAAGTTCGAAACCAAGGTATCGGCGAAGCAAGCAGATTGTATAACGTATTATCAATTTTTAATTTAATTATCCCTGTTAAATTATTAGTTCATAATAGGTAGTAATAATATTTTTTACATTCAGTCGTTTCTACGTCATTCTATGTATGGGATTTATTTAAAATTTGAAAAGAACAATAAAGCCAATTTAATATTCGTATCTGCACCCTCTTGCAATCATCGGCGAGAAGAAAGTACTCGCCTCATGGAGCACTCCGCAATCAAATTAAAAACAAAAGATTTGAAAGTGCGCATCCGTCGTGATAGATCCGACATTTTAATTGATAATTTATTCGAATGATGAGTGAGTCGTCTTCTCGTTTGCCGTTTATCATTCCTTTACGTAACACTTTTTGCGTGTAAAACTTAAAATAGATATTAACTACTTCCAATCGCTATTGATGCCTACTTCTTTATCAATTTTATTGCAATTTATTTACAGCTCAATAACACATCTTGTGAATGGAAGAGTAAAACCAGTCTGAGTGAATAAGCGAAATGCTTCAAAAGGTGTCTGATGATGTTGACAGGCGACGACAACCAAGAGACGCGAGCCATTGCCAAAAGCGATGTTCTGGAAACTGTTTCCGATGAAGCGAACAGATAAAGTGACGACATCTTATATAAACATTATCACGAGTTGTGCAATACGTCAAACATGCCTTTGGGTGAAAGTACGTGGCCTTGCCGGAGACATCCGTCTGTACACTTGACTATTTCGATAGGAGGTCGGCACTTGCCATCGCGACCTGAGTAGGCTGGAGCACACCTATACCTGCCGATTGCTATGGATGACAATTCCGTATTCAAACAGATAATATCTTTCCCATAGCCTCACATAGCCATATAAAAGTTTTAAAAACTTAAGATACAAACTGTTCAAGAACACGACCAGATCAAAGAACAGTCAAGAAACTCCGCCAGGCCTAATGAAAGGCAATGTTATGGATTGAAAATCGTCATTCAATTAGAAAAGCACTCTCGGGAATTCAATATTAATTCTGTAGCGCTATTTGTGGCCACAAATTGTTAACTGATTGGAGTTATTTGGTAAATCATTATAATCCTATAAAGTAATAGAAATATGTATTTTACCTAATCTTTGCTACCTAAAATAAATAGCTATCTAAACTATTGTAATGAATCTTCTTTACAACATTTAACAATCCCAAAACAACAGTGAAATAAGTAAGCGATTTTAAATGACCTGCCAAGCAAAAGTCTAAAAATAAGGCATTCAAATTACCATCACATATATGTATTGTTATTCAGACTTATACTGAAAAAATCTTAGCCTAATATAATTTTACATTTATCAAACTACCTGAATAACATAGTAAATACACACGCAATACTAACTTATTGTGTATTAGTTATTCATCCCCCATTTCTAGTGTGTTTCACCGAGTGAGTGAGGATATCGGAGGCCTTTAAAGATGTCACTTAAGAAGCGTAAAAAGCCGGCAACACAACCAAAGCATGGACTGTGGCGCGCTAATCGATGGACGGTGGGGTTCTCTTACCATATAGGAGACCAGGCTGGTCTCCTGTCTCCGCTGTCCACTATATCATAAAAATAAAAAATTAATGATATTCTATCAACTAAGCGGGCATTTGAGTGAGTGGGCAAAGTGGTTACTAAAACTTGTTGAAACCTTAAACGACAGCTGACCGTAAGGGACTCGCGGTTTCGCTCTCTTCGGCCGACTACTGCTCCACCGCGCCCCACGGGATCGCGACAACAACAAAACAACAACAGAATCGTACTAAATTAACCCACTTAACAATCTCCTTTGCGAATTTCTCGTCCTTGCTTTCGTTAAATAGCATTACGCTCTTATATTGTATGCCGTTCATTTCATCAGTTCTTTGTCATCAGCATCAGCAACTACTTGACGTTGCTTGCTGGACATTGATCACTCACTCAAGACAGAAATTAAGAGTACGTAACTCGACTTAAGTTCTTAAGATAGAGTTTGCAAAATAGAAGTTCTTTAGATATCTTATAGAGCTTATAAGATAAGTTACATCATTCAATCTGCCTAATCTACCGCGACACCGTCCAATAATTGACGACGACTGCTCTGGCCAGCTCTGCTCCGACCACGAATCCCGAAGCTGAATCGCCGTTGCGCAAGCGCCCCGTCCGCGGCGCAAGCGGCAAAAGCCGCGGCGCGGTCGGCTCTCACCTCGCCAGTCGCACTTGACGCTCCGAGCAGACCACTGCCCATCCACACGTGTTCCCGTGTTCCACTCCTTAACAAGTGTTAGCTCCGGGATTGTGAGTGCTTTGTACTAGTCGGGCGGGGAATGCGCCCGCGCTGAACCTTTCACTTTCCACGAGGGACGGGACACTGCGAGCGGTGAGTTATGCAACTGATTTTCGATCACTTTCTTCACTTCCCGAATGCACTTTTTCATATTATCATGGGGCTGGCCAATATTTTAAGCATTTAGATGCCACCCATAAAGACTGTTAGGCCAAACCATTTAAATCCTTCACGGGATTCGAACGTAAGACTGTTAACTCAACTAGTACGACACCCTAAATCGAGTTAATGTTTTGAATATTAAACTTTGAAAGTAGTAGTATAATTTAAAATTTAGTATGGGTATGCTAACTGACCCCTTATGTGTTACAATGGGATATTATAGGTATATAAGTTTCATTAAAACAGTTTTTATATATGTAATATAAATAAAGAGATGGCCATTCATTAAAAAAATTATCACGTTCACTAATACACAGGCTACCTACATTAATTTCAAACACTTCTCTTTGAGAATTAAATAAATGACGTAAAAGTTTCCAGTGTTGAGTGAACGCGACTGAGACAGTATTTGTAATTAAAAAGATCTTCCGTACACTACGTACTTCCGAAAGAAACGTTCCACTCGCCGGTGAAATCTAATGGTTATAACTAATTATCATTTCACCTTATTTTATTGTTCTCCGAACGAAAAAGACGTATTTTATGAACATGAAAAGGCTTTGTTGCTCTGAAATATAAGTACTCTAATAAAATAATGTGTCTCGTGGGAGAGTCATGCTGAAGCATTTGTTTGTGCACTAATTGGATCGGAGTGATACCACGTGCTTACAGAAGTTAAATGAGAGGCTCACTAAGTCATACCGTTATACAGAGTAAAAAAGACGATACAACAACCAAAACAATTTTTTTGAGCTTGGCTTTACGGGAATGTTTCTTAGTCATTTAAGAAATCTTCAAATTTGTAGTCTTCGTTTTGAGATTTTACATTGCTTTCTATGATCGTGGCTCAAAGTAGCTGTTGGTTCGAATCCCGGAAAAACCAATCTCCTTGTCTATAAAGTGAACGTTTAAAACGAACACAAAAGTGTTTGTATACCGAATGTCTAAAATATGTAGTGAAAGAATAATTTTCGTCTTGCGTACAACTCACATTGAAACTGAAGTCGAGAGTAACGAACGTATTGGCCCTTCTAATATATGTGCCGCGCATGCGCTATGCCCGATTTGTATTCAAAGAGACCTGCGCTTGCGTCGTCCTTGCGCTACCCTCAATACAAATTATTGAGCAACGACATTTACTAAAATATCAGATTTTACTCTCTCTGAGTTACACCAATTTATAGATGATTTAAGTTGAAGAGATATATTCCCATAAATCGTGTTTTATTTTGGAAATTCACGAAATCATCTTGATAGCAGATCTAAAGAACTGAAAAAAATTACATCAGCTGCTGGTAGAACTGGATAATAAAGAACATTATATACCGAACGAGTCACGACAACTATGAGCAAATAAATAAGCAGACGACACATCGTTAATCACGCCCTATATAAGTATATATTTTTTTTGTTTTGCGGACAACGGAGCACGTGGGTCTCCTATATGTTAAGAACACACCTCTGCCCATGAACAACCGCGCCACAGTCCGCACATTGGTTGTATTGTCGGCTTTTTAGGCCGTTTAAGCGGCGCTTTTAACGGCCTCCGATATCCTCACTCACTCTGCGAAACACAATACAAGTACCGTTGCACGCTGAGTATTCTGTGAGCCCGTATCTACCGGTATCACTTCGGGCGCAGTTAGTGCGACAAGACGATCTCATTAAATTATAATAATCGGTAATCGGTGGTAAGTAAATTTTAAAGATGTCTGTTGCATGGATTGTGCAAGAGGCGTGAATAGCGAAGTGTTCGTGCGAACTGGAACAAATATTACCAAACGTTTTCCCATTGCGCGAATGCTTCTTGTTCTCTCCAATCACACAAATAATCTATTTATCACGTTGCCTACTGTTTGTACATATAGTTGAACATTACATCGATACGGGTTCCATTCTCTTGTACACGTTATTCTAGTTACATTATCGAACAAACACATTTAGCACAGCAAATGTGATTAAATTTTGAGCGATACTTTGATACTCCTCGTTCAATAGGAAGTGAGTAAATTAGATAAATCAATTTATTATTTACTGCACAAACTGGCATTATAATAATATATAAAGAAGATAAAAAAATGGTGTACTAAATTCATTTTCAAATACCGATTGAGTATCACAACTCTGTGGAATCAGCAGGGATTTCCAAAACAATAAGATTTGGGCGGATTGAAAAAAAGAGCCTATCTATCAACGCACCTGCAGCCCATCTGGGCGTGTCCATGGGCAGTGAACTGCTTATCCTCGATAAAACCGCTAGTTTCCCTTGTCATAAAAATTTAATCTAATTATTGCAAATGTATACACGTAAGTTATTTAGACCAAGCGGGTCGACGTACGCACATAAATCATTTCATTTCAATCTTACTGGTGTTTTAAAAAAGAAAAAGCCACTACTAAAAATAATACGAAATTGACAAGAGGCTCGACCGCTCCGCAGGTGTTGCTCAAACGAGGTCTCTTTAACTTGTTCCTTAAAAATAATCCTCGCTGTAATTGCTTTGACATTTCACGACGAAAAATACAGTATACATGCATTGTTCGGAGATAACACTTAATTGATATGGTCTCGCATAAACTGGTGTCGAGTCTTTTATTCCGACGAACTATCAATCAAGGAGCAAACAAAGGCCGACCGAATCGCACCTTTCCAGTTATTTATGGCCAACGTCTTTAATACTTTGCTACGTGATGCTCTATATGCATAAAGAAATTAGTATTCCTTAGAAAAACAATATTTGAAGCTCCTAGATATTTTTGGATCTCATCACAATTAGTCCTTCAAGTGTCTATATAGCCAGTTGAGATTTCACCAATTGTTCACATTAAACTTTTTCGAGGTTAAAGGTATAATAAAACATTCATTGCAACAATCCAATGACCCCACAAATCCTCAATGTGAAAACTGAAAATGATTTTGCAAGTATCCATTACTTCGGAGACGGTAATCATTTCAACCAATGGATTATTTGAGTTACGTATCTTGGTGATTTGCTAGAGAAAACGTCGCATTTTAAAAGTTAATAACACAAATTTATAAATAGATGAAATCATAAAATAGGATTAAATTAACGGTTTGAAATGAATAGAAATTTTTCTCTAATCGTGCAAAACAAGATTAACATTTCATTCTGTAACCTGACAAGAAATTAGCACATAAAATACACATCAAACTATTCAAACATTACATATTTATTAATATGTATTTAGAAATTAGATTCATTTATATTTTCTCTTTGGGACAGACGTATTTCAATTATTGTGGATCCCAGATGTTACTTTATTTCGAAAAAGACATGAATTAATTCATAGGTCACGTGACAAGACCCACAAACTTTAACATGAACCGGGATTTTGTCAAAGTCAGCAATTTTTTTATGGTGTACCGGACAACGGAGTAGGTGGGTCTCCTTTATGGTAAAAGAACATCACTTTCCATCAACAACCGCGCCACAGTTAGAACATTGGTTGTGTTGCCGGATTTTTACGCTGATTAAGCGGCATTTTTAAGAGCCTCCGATATCCTCACAAACTCTGCGAAACACAGTACAAGTACTGTTTCACGCTGAGTATTCTGTGAGTCCGTGGTATGACTTATCCCACGGTTGCGACAGTATTAAGCCACTCACCCAGCTACTTTCAAGCCCTTCCAAAGACTATATACCAATAAATTATAAATTAAAATTTTCCGGACCGTGATTCGAACCCACTATATCTCGCTTCATGGTACACTTTGAAAACCATTTAGCTACGAGGCTCTCAAAAATGTGTGAATAGGTACTAAGCTATATTGTTATAAATGGAATGATACAGGATATAATATAATTATTAACTGCTTCGGAGCTAACAATGTAGCACTCGGGTACGCACAGCACGTGACGCAACGCTTTCACTCATCGAACGCGAATCATTGCAATTTATAAAATAGCCAATACACGATAGTATTCGATAGTTTCCTTCTACTTTTCAAATAAATTCATAACCCACGTTTTGTTGTTTATTTTTAAAAAATATTTATTTTAAACAATAATATTAATTTAGTGTATTTAACACTAAAATTTATTAATTAAACTATCTTATAAAGAATTAAATAAGATATATTGTGGTTTTGAAGATATATCTGTAAAGATCTATGGCATTTGATGAAGGACTTACGGAAAACAAACTATGGAAAAGATTGCGACATAGGGCATTATCAAAGTATAGAAATAAAGATAATCTATTGCTTAAAGCATAACAGCACAGAGCGCAACATGCCACAGCTCCTTGCGGTGACATCGGGTCAAGGTGAACCGTCGGCCATATCGGAGCACACTTCCTCCGTACACGGCTACATTATGTAACACATTCGGAAATATTATTTACACTTACGTAATATTATCTTAACGCTGTGTAGCCAGAGGCTTGTTTTGCTCCACTCGCGCTCTTCCACCCGGGATATTGAAAGCGGACAAAGCGAATAGGAGCAGTGAACGGGTTAGAGGCCTCAAACAATCGGATGTCGCAACTCGATTGCCACAGCGTTAGAGGAAGCTTTGCGTCAGCCATTCGAACGAAACAATAAATTATTCACCTGACACTAATGACCTGCACATTGCTGACATGACCGAATATGCCCGGTACTTCGAGGCAGGGAAGCTTTGTTATGAAAAGGGAGGCTCTACGATAAGCGGTCCTCGAGTACCTTAGTCCCAGGTGGACTATGGGTGTGTTGCCGACTTTAGGCAACGCCTGACTGAAGATTTCATAGAAAAGCGAATGTTATTTGTCATACATAATCTTTGACCGCGCCTTGAATTATAGTTCATGTAGTTCATAAGGACCTAACACTCCGTAATCGATACCCTAATTCGTGTAGCATTAATATATAGTGTACCTTTAACTAGTTAGTTAGCGATGAAGCTGGCTCCGTCAGCGAGGTGAACGGCCTCGATGGCCGAGGAGCATGGAGAGTGAAATCTGGGCGGTAACCCGAGACACTTGCCGGTAATGCTCGCTCATGAAAACGCTACTCCTTATGACGTAAGGAGTAGCGTTTTCAACGCCTCCCGACGCCTCTCGACGGATGGCCGGGATGCGAGCCCATTCAATGTCAAACTTTCAATTGCGAAAATTACGTGAAAATTAGACAATCACAAAACAGAATATTTTATATTTTAATCAATTAAATTTGGTGGACGAGTCATGATGAACCATATGCGGACGCACTAATTGAGCCGGTTCATCCGAAGTAATACTACGAGCTTTATATTTCGTTGAGTGAGTGATATTGGAGGTCCTTAAAATTACGCTTAAAAAGCCGGCAACACAATCAATTCACGGATGTCCGGCAACAAAACGCGGTTGTCTATTGGCGGCGGTGTTCTCTTACCATATAGGAGACCCACCTTCTCCGTTGTCCGCTATAACATAAAAAAATAAGCCTTGTAAGTCACAGCATTAGAACCTAGTGATGACTGTAAACCTATTGACCTTACGTTTCCTATGATGGCGCAACGAAATCCTAGTACGGCCGCTGCCGTGGAGGCCCTCCGCCGTCCGCCCTTCGCAGTCAATGGAAACGTTCGCGCATTAACAATACAAACACCAGAACGAGGTTAATAAGTCCAAGTGTTGCGCACCCAGCGGCATTTACTAGACCGGCACCAATTCATGGCTTTTACTAAATTATGCGATGCGAATTCTCTCTCGCGAGCTGGAGTGTGCCACACAGTTTCATGTACGTTTCATTTACAGAACAACACTGCCTTATACATACTACATTATGCTTCCTTATATTATATAAAAATATACACTACACAATTATTTATTTTAACGTAAGTAAATGCATTTACGCTTTCGCCTCTTGCGACAGGTTATGTGGGATTCGGCATACCCAGGATGCGATTCCCGAAATAAAATCTCATCTTCGTAATCAGAGTGCTAGTGAAGAAGAAGACTGATGTCCACCGCTTCCGGTATCCCCTTGCACCTTTTGGCCCAAGTAGACCCTCGGGAGTTGCACTCGACATTTAACCCAAGACAATATCATTCTACTACACATTACATACATTGTGTGTAATTGAAATACACCGTCAATCGATGTCTCCCACACGCAGCACCTAGATTGGCAATACCAAGCATTATATCAAATAAATACAACAATATATCAAAATTTTCATTTTCACTCCCAACATTTTTAAGACACCAGGCGAATTAATCCCGCCCAGGGATTGAATATCAATTCCAAGCAATTGGAAATATTCATTCAGTCTGGTCATCGAATCCAATATTCCTTACTTCGTCGTAGGCTTATAGGACGCTCCGAAACCCTCATACTTTACAATTAACTAAGTTGGTTACAGGCAGTATTGATCAAAATCTTACATTCAGGCCAACACCAATTTGACCAATGAAGTCACATACTCTCGAATAGACTACACAGTGTGTACATAGAACTTGAGTAAAAGTATTTTTCATCATTTGTCTACACTTTCCTTGATGATTTACATATCATAAAAATGTCGTCGCAACAGTTTCGTTTTGAAGTAACTGTTGCGTTGTGTAACGCGAGCCGCGTTTCTAGCACATATAATTGTGTGAATATATCGTTACCGCTTCTTATTGTAATGTGGGAATTGTGAAATTTTATCAACTTGCGAGTTCGTATAAATGAAAAGGACATTACAGAGGAAAGCATTCGTCATTGCAATCTATAATTGACTTTCGCATGTAAAAATCCATACCAATCCATCCATCCATTGGCCACAGTACCTACATAAAAAATGTTTCTTCTACTTTCAATTTGATTAAAACTGCGATGCGTGTTTTCCTTTAAGCTGTGTTCAAGTGACACTAGGCCGGGTTGGGTGACAATCCCTTGTAACACATCATATTTATACGCTCGTACTTGTAAGCATGTAAATTATTGACAACGGTTAACACTTAACTAAATTCACAAACTTATACCACCGATAAAATGATAAAGAAACATAAATCCCATCTCTTTCTAGTTGTCCAAGAAAGAAAACGCGAAGCAGTGGAGTGTAAAATGTACATTTACCCAGATACTTATGCAAAGCGGTCATTTTCTAACAACTGTCATTGTAACAGCTGAAGCGAGAGGTGGGTGAGCTTGTTATTCTCTGGCACACGCGAACTTAATCCGAACGGGATTCTAAAACCCAATGCATGAAATTAACAGCCACGTTTGTGTCTGTCTGTGGCATCATAACACCAAAGGCGATGCGGTTGTAACTGATTGCAAGTCGAGATGACTTTTTATCATTTCGAGAGGTTTTCTCTCTTTGTCAATCTTAATTTACTTGTAAGGAATCAATTAGGCCTTCAGGAGAAACATTACTCGACTAATATGCTCTACGAATATCCCTAAGAGGCCATCAACGCATCTGCGGTCCAGCAGAAGCTCGTTTATCTCCTCATTTTCATTTTAAAAAAATAGCGTGAAACAGTACTTGTACTGTGTTTTGCTGAATGTCTCACGGCAGTATAAGCAAAGCACGGATTTCAACGCAGCTTTTCCATGGGTCGCTATATAATAAAAATGATTATAAAATACAAGTAACGATTGTATAGAGTCCCACTTAATTGAATATTTAAAACGTCAACTCATCTCAACGACAGTGAAAGTGGAAATGAATCGATTCCTTTCCGCTCCACTACGTCGGCTAGAAGGCTTTACATTAAATGATTTATTCTCATGTGTAAAGTTTTAATCTTATTTTCTGTGATATTAATTTAACTATAACAGGAAGCTTTTGTAAGCGAAATTGCTTAAATATCAAAGTGGATAATTTAGTAACATGACTATTAAAATCGTTGTCGGAAATAGCCACTGATACTATAAAGACATAAGTACGACGCACACGAATCCCGACGCATGCGAAAGTTGAAAGTAACGACTCAATTGCCATGTGTTGTGTAACGTTATGTTTTTGTCCCCTCCTGCGCACCTCGGCGCGCATTTGTCGCGAGCATTCCAATAGCCATCGATATTCGGCACTGCTTGTGCAACGCTTCATCTGTCTATGGTGCACACAATGGGAACACGATTTACTATTAATCCCCGGGTCTTATACATTAGGTGTGTCTGTGTGACATTCTGCGGCATCGTTAGCCCCAAACGAGTTGCCTAATTAATCACGACACGCCGGCGGTTACTTATTGTTATATAACATATTAATAAACGATGTTTTCTTTTTTCAGATGGCTCCCGTAATAAAAATACGGATATGTGCCATACTATGGCTGTTCTGCGTCGTCAACGCTGACGTCGCTGACAACACAACCACCACAAAAACAATAAGAACCACCATCCTACCGTCGAGGACCACTCGCACTGAACTCAAAGTTTCCAGGAGTCTCAACCCACACGACACCCAGACAGTCAACGTCAGAACGAAACAAGGCCACCTCACGCAGCTGATCGTTAAGAAGAAGGACGGCAAATCTTCCGCACACGCGAGCAGCACGACCGCTGCTCCAACCACGCTCCCGATCAAAACTACTTTGCCGAACCTCAAGTTCAACGTCACCGACGACGCCAAGAATAAAACTGAAGCGAGGGATCAGAGAAAGCTAAACTTTGGCTCGGTGAATAGTGAACTTGCCGGCTTCGATTACTATATCAATCGTAATAAACACGAGGAACTGAGCGACATTAAAGCGGAATATGGCAACTGGTCTCCTGTCTCCGTCTACCCCGAGTCGCACATTCAAGAAGACGGCGGCCAACCTGACGCAGACCCCGAAACGTCCAGCTATTATCCGACTTACGATAACCAAGAGAAAGTGGAGAACAAAAAGGTCTATATCACATCCACCAGTTTTATGGACTACGGTGGACCTATTAAAAGTTATAGATTCGACCCGCACAATCCAGTTATTAAAAATGACAGGAACCCAGTGTACATCGAAGTCGTTAGTACTAAAGTTTCAGACGGAGAAAGTAAGTCCTACAAAGTGCCCGACCCGGTAATGATTAGTTCCGAACCAATGTACATAAAGAAGGCCATTGAAAGATTCAACAAACGTGGAAGGTCTATCTTGACCCTGGGCGATGACGGAATACCGGAAATTCAAGGAGTCAGAATGCCAGACGATGAGTCAGACAAAAAGACGTGGAGAAATGCGCGCGTTGTCAATGGAGAGCTTGTTCCTTACCCTGAAGGATACTCTCCACCGAAGGCCATCCCAGACGCCGATATTTATCCCGATTTAGCGGCCGTCGCTCCTGCCCAAAGCCTGGGGCCGTTTACCAAAGAAGACAACTTTGAGCCCAAGGATGGACCCTTCACAAAGTTCGACAATATTAAGTTTGATAATGACGAGTTCGTTCCATCGTTCCCGTATAAGAACAAAAAAGAGACGCAATACGTGAAACTGGGATACGGCCCCTTCACTAAAGCAGACAACTCCAAAGTAGCGAACTCCAAGCTTATTGAATACATCAAGCAAATTAACGAACAAGAGCTGAAGCGCGATTATTTCAGTGGGCGCAGCTCCAAGGCTCACATGGCAGATCTGGATTATGCCGAGAGCCACATTCAGAGGCGTATGTTACAGCACCCGGGCGACTCCAACTTCCCCAATTCAATCATGTACACTCCCAAAAATGCAAAGGCCAGTTTTGATGAAAGTGTACGAAACCCCGTTCTACAGTATGCCCACCCTGACCTCGGAGTTCAGCCGGCGAAGGCCACGCGCGACACCGCCGAGCACCATGACAACAAACGAAAGGTAAACTACTACACGAGCGTAGTGCCGAAGAGCGCTCATCCGTATCCTATGGAGCCGGTCAGCGGATTCCACCAGCAGCGCAGTCAGAGCGTCCCCTCCGCCAACAGGTACTACGAAGACGAATACAACAAGTTCTCTTACTACGAGCACAGCCCGCCCAAATACCCGTACGGGTACGGTTACGTCAAGCGCCTCCCCGAGCCGTCTCTGTGGCAACGCTTTACCGACTCCATGAAAGACACCCTCAACTCGGCCAGCCAGACAGTGCAGCAGTTCACCAAGCCTTTGATTGACCCAATCGCAAAAGTAACGCAGCCCGTATTTGATCCGTTGGTGGAAGCTACACACAAAATATCCCACAACTTGGGATTGTATCCTAGCAATTCGATACAGAGTCAAAGATACGCGCAAGATAAAATTGGGGTCGCTGCTGCCGCGGGAGCACCGGCAATGCTACCGGCCCTCGGTTTGATGGCAAGTGGTGCTGCCTTGGGTCTCGGGGCTGTCGCTATGGGAAGGCTTCTCGACGTTAATCTGATGCGTAGCTCCGACGACAGTGATGAAGCAGTGGAAAAGGAGCACAAGAGATCGTTTGGGGACGCCGTCTTCGACTACGACAGGAAAATTCTGAGCAGGCAAAAGTTCTATGACGATAATTACAAGATGCCGAGTGAAAACGTTTACGTGGTGATGTCGCCTGACAGCGGAGACAGGACGAAACGCGACGCCTTCAGCTTTTACGAGCCCTACAGGGTCGTCGGAGGCGCGAGGCAGCGCCGGAGCGTGAAGAGAGCGCTGCAGGAGGAGGAGGAGGAGGAGGAGGCAGAGGAGCTGCAGCGCGTAGAGGCGACGCCTGCGCAGCATCCGCTCGCGGCGGCCGCATTGCAGCTGGTCCAGCGCACGGACTGGCGGGACTCGCAGTGTGCTAAGCTCACATTCTGCAGAGTCCTCACCTCGCAGCCGTCAGACTCGTTATTCGCAATGGAGAAGAAAATGGAGTCACTTTTGAAAATGTGAGTAGGTTTTTGTTTGATTCGTTCGAAATCGCCTTTTAAACGCTACTTGCACAATTCAGTGAAAACTTGTCGCACCCGAGTGTAAATGGCGTGCGATAAATAAAAGGCCAGTTTAAAAACGGGTAAACCCATTTCTCATACAATTTGCAGTTTCTAAAGGTCAATAAACACAACATGGTGCTCGGTATATGAGCTGACTCAATCCTGCATTCGCAGCCCGGGAAGAGAAAGTTTTCAATCTATAATGTCGGCGATCTTTTTCACTCTTCGAGATCAATATTCTTCTTAAACCTCAATAAGCGAGAGAATTAATTTGCAGGCCACTGAAATTTGAACAAAAATTAACTGGTTTAGAAGTGATTATAAAACAGCGAGTAATATCATTAAGATTTGATAAACTCATATCCTGTTTCCAATTAACCTCCATATTAAGATTAAGTGATAGCAAATTAATTAAGCGTTATGTAACGTAAAAGAAAATTCATTAAAAATATGAAATTCCGAACAAATAATAAATGCCGCGTCTTCACGAGCCAAGGAATACTCTTAAAATATAGTCTTATGTACCTCCTAACTGGGTCTTCTTAGGTCCGTAGAAACACCTACGTATCTAACTAAGAATAAAACAAAAAAATACACGTCTACACTTCTTTTGATTTATTTGAAGATTACAACGTACAGTAATAGGGCCACAAATAGACGGGTCGGATTTCTCTAAAAACCCTACAGTATAGTATCGTGCAATACATACTAATACTTCATCATCATCAGCCTATCAAAGTCCACTGCTGGACATAGTCCTCCCTCAAAGACGCTCACCTGTTACGATCTTGAGCGATCTGGGTCCAGCGGTTGCCCGCGACCTTCGTGAGATCGTCTTACCATCGCGTGGCGGGACGTTCCCTTAAACTTAATAACTACAAAATAATACATACTTTGAAAAACAGAAACTATATTCCAAATAAAGGAAGATAAACGATCAGGTTAAACGCTGGATGCAGATCGCCTTCGACAGATATTCATGGAAATCCAAAGGGGAGGCCTAAGTCCAGCGGTGGACGTCTTACGGCTGAAATGATGATGAATAATGAGACGATCAGGAATCTCATCTAGGATAACAGGTCCTCCGCACTTGGGCACACCCAGCTCCTACTGCGCCGCGGGTGCGTTGTCAGCCTTTTAAGAAAGGTACGGCTTTTGAAAGTCCCTAAGGCGTATTAGTTTGAAAATTTCGAATAATGATATTAAATGATAGAGGCCATAACGCTTTTGCCGTCAAGGGCGCGACTACTGTGTCTCAACAAACATCGCTCATCATGAATGGTAATTATCGCAGAATGATGAATAGTTAATTCGCTGAGCACAATTTATATTTGTTCATGCCACTGACACATATCTGTCAACGCCAACGAACTTTTGAACACGTCTCTGTTATTGTTTATAGAAAATATCGAACATATAGAGAAATAGAACTTTTCTGCTTAAGAGGACACTGGAGACGGTGAACTCTGCCTAACTCTGAATTTTAATTCCTCTCGCAACAGTGGAAAGCTTAAATACATTTAAATTACAATGCAATACTGGTAGAATCCAGCTCAGGAAATATACCTTTATTTACGTAATATATATATTTTAACTTTTATGTAGTATTAATATACGTAATTTCAAAGTGGCGTAATGTTATAACATTCCTATATATATCAACCGTCTAACTAAGACTTGAATTCTTACCGCACCAAAGGCGAAGGTACGTAATAAATCTCGTGGATTGCACGTGTTTGACTATAGTACCTCCTAGTCCTAGTTTACATTGGAAAAAGCTTTTTTCGCGCCAAACTTGTTATGATAGAGTAACAATTGATCGATCTTCGTAAATAAGGCCAAAATGTATTACATAACGAAGGTGTGTCAAAAGGCAAAGCGAGACAGCGCGCCGCCGAAGCCTAGCGCGCCATTGCATAAAATCGAAAAGGGAAAGTGCGGCATTCCGAGCCGCGGGAAGTTCTTCCATTTACTTAATCTTGCGGAAAATATTTAGGAATCACGATATCTAAATATAACAGCAAGTCAACCTAATTTCGTAAAGACAATCTAATTTCACCACTTCATAGGTTCATATTCAACAATAAGGCTTTCTGTCAATTTGATAATTAATTATATGTATGACGCCATAACGAACCGGCAAACGCAGCCTGGGACGTTCACACAAGGTGGACAGCGATTTTATAAGGTCGCCGGAAGACGCTGGATGCAGGTCGCCTCCGACTGGTATTCATGGAAATCCAAGGGGGAGGCCTATGTCCAGCAGTGGACGTCTAACGGCTGAAATGAAATGATGATGACGCCATAATAAATAACCATATTTTATAAGATATAATATGTATGTATATAGAAAAAAGATATAATATGAATATATATAGATAGGCATGTAATGAAAACCCGGCCTTACACGCCTCACAAGCCTTCACCCAAATAGATTACCAACTATTTATTCAGTATTAATATTTTTTTACACACAGGAAAAGGAAGTACATTCGTTTTATATTATATTTATTTATATTTAACATTATTCGCGATAAAAACATATATAGTTTATTACAGTTAATTAAAAATTATTTTTTTACTATATATTATTAATAATTGTTATTAAAGTTGTAATGAATATCTCAAAGATTATTTCTCACTCGCTTTCAAATTGTAAATAGCAAAATGTACGAGTACACGTAATGTTTAAAATATTTTTTTTGGCTTGGCAAGTACTTGTCTCCAAGTAAAAAGTCGAAGTTCTAACATAATCCAACATTTTTCGCGAGAACTTGTTTAATCTTTTCAAAGCTCGGAGGAATATGAATCCAACGAACAATTTTTCACGACATTCAAAACGTACCGGGTTTTATTTAGAGGGATCAATCGTACACGTAACCCCTAGACAACAACGCACCAAGAGCTGTTTTGTCTATTTTTTATGGTAAAGCAGACAACGGAGCAATCGGGTCTCCTATATGGTGAGAGAACACCGCCGCCCATGGAAAACCGCGCTACAGTCCGCGCCTTGGTTGTGTTGCCGACTTTATACGCAGCTTCAGCGGCATTTTAAGGGCTTTCGATATCTTTACTCACTCAGCGAAACACAGTAAAAGTACAGTTTCACTGTGAGTATTCTGTGAGGCCGTGGTAATAGTGACATGGGACGACGCGGCCCAGTTGGTGCGTTAGAATATGCTACAGCAAGGCTCTCCCACGGGTGTGACAGTATTAAGACACTCGCCCGTGTCAAGCCCGTTATAATTTTGAGATAAATTTAGTTAGCGATATTGGTGCAAAAAGCCGGTTGGCGTGTCTAAAGTGGTAGTACGAGGTTTCCTCGAGTCGTACGTAAAACGAATATCGTATCGTGAAAGCGGAACGACGCGCGGTGGCTCCGACAAGTCAAACGCTCTACGCCCCGCCCTATTAGGCCTACGGAGAAATTGGAAAAAACCGGCTCCAGTACCCGCCGAAGCCCATCTCACTTTAAAATTATTATATTGTCTCTTCTTTTTTATTAAAATCTACAACTACAACATTGTAAACTTCATTCTAATCAACTGGCCCTCAAAATTCTACTCAATGATTATCATTTTATCAAAATACAAAAGTGTTAAGACGGATGCCAGTTCTCATGTATAAAACCATCATGTTTCATCTATGGGAGAACCATGCTGACGCAATTATTGGGCCGTCTCGTCCGAAGTGATACCACGGGCTCAAAGAAAACCAATTCTAGTTCCTTAATAGAATTTAGCAGTATTTCTAACTCAAGAATATTGTCTATGTCTAGAATTTTGTGTTTTAATTGTAAATAGACATTAAACAAAAAAATCACAACTGTCGCTTAAAGGCCGGCAACGCACCCGCTATATGCTCGAGCACACAGGTGGCGCACAGCGGAAAGAAATGGCGTAGAGTGTCTCAAAGTTCAATTACTTTATATTTTACAGAAAAAACGAAATGTAAATATGCACACATAATCTTGAATTTTTATATAATTTATAAATTATAATTTTTACATAAGTTTAAATTTAAAAAAATAGTTGAATTTGACGAAATAACATTGGGCGTCTAAAAATTCAATAGCTTTTGATTTTACAAGAATAATTAAACGAAAATCTACATACATAATCTTCAATATATTTCCTATCAATGAATTAACATAATAGTATATATATCATATAAATAATTTAAAAAATCTCAAAGTAATAAATGTTATTATAGATTTTTGATTATATGTAAAATTAGTTCCCTACATCTAATCCAATCGTGTAGACAGCACAGGCCATTACTCGTATGAACTCTCATTGGATTCCTTCGCCACTTTTATTTATATAGAATTATTTTAATTTAGCATTATCACAGCCAAATCAACTGTTCATAACAAATAATTAATTAATAGTAATATGTTATGGATACACTAAAACTAATTTTTGTGTTTTTCTTCCACTTCGTGAAACATTTATTGCTATATATCAAAATGGTGCCAAGACGGGCGCCTATTTTTTTTTATCTTTTATCCAATGAACTAAATAATACATTTATTTTATAATACTTTACAGCAGAAGACTATAAAACTCCTTGGAAGATCAAGAAATTGAAAAAAAATTAGGGTATTGAATATATATATTTACTTATTGTACCACATTTTCTTAAATTTTGTTTTATTATATAGTTAGTTAGCTTAAAGTATGACTTTTTCAACAATATATAATACTTATTTAATCATTGATACAATAATTAAACTTTAGACACGTATGATAAAAAGATTATTTTTATAAATCTACTCTTGTTGCATTTCGTGAATTAACTATCCTATTAATTGTCTTTACAATGATATAACGTGTAACTACACTTTTGAAAAATACAATTATGAGACTCTCCACTCTATTTTGTTCCACTGTGCGGCGGCCTGTTTGTCCCAAGTGAGCTACGGCTGGAGGCCTCATTTAATAACAATCTAAAATATACTGCGAATATATTTCAGGATATCGAGAGGGAACAGCGCCAGTGCGGAGGCAGTCGCTCACCAGCTCGGCGACGTGATGGCCGCGAGCAGGGACCACGACTGTTCAAGGTTCCGCTGCGATGGCCAATAGACCATCGCCACTAGCCCGACCCAAGCTTACGAGAGCTCGATTAAATCAATTGGTCATTCAAAGCCCCGAGCTTCAAGAGACTATTTTAACATCTCTCTGTTTAGGGCATTGAGCCAGCATATAAGGATCTCTTAAGCCGATTTTGGCGTAGTGCACATGGCAGTACTTTTCCATAAACCAACTTTTTGTCGTTTAAATGCGGAAAAGACAAAAACAGTGTGATTTGAAACGAGTGCCACTAAATTGTCTGGATTGATCTTGGTAGAGTTAGCGTACAAATGGTGTCATCAGGCAAGATAGTGGTGCTGCGTATCTTAGAAGAAAAATCGGTTTTTTACCCGACTATATTGTTAAGAGTGACGAGATGAAAATACCGATTTTACTATAAATTTTTACACAAAGCTATTATCTAAATGACTAGAGTTTTTCATATTTATGTAACACTATGACTTTTTCTAGTTTGATAGTTTCATGTAAGGTCTTACTGGTTCGAATTGTATTTGACAGTTTTACCGAGCGTTTTATAGGAGCAGAGAAAATGAAGCAAAAATCCTTTCAGAGCAGATAAAAGATAGTTTCCAATACTCCGCTTGTCTAATAAAAAAGTGGATACAGATTAAATATTTCTAGAGAGCTATTTATTACTAGGAGTTATGTTAGATGTGATTATATGTTTAGATTTGTGAGTGATTTGAATACATTTAGTAATAAGGCGTAGGCGTAAAAAAAACAGTATTGCCATGCCCTGCTTGTGGGCTTTTTCGAGACGTTCATCTACATTACCAATTACAGTATCCTCCAGAATTCTTTACCGTACGTAGACCTTCTTTCTTCTGTAGACCTAATCTGGAGAGGTCGACCTCAAGAGTTGCAGTATCGAAATTTCAATAGGTTGAACATTTAAACTGTTGTTTCTCTACACAAACTTACCGTAAAGCTTTTGGTGGAACAACTACTTTCTGCAGAGATTTTAAGCGACTAAGTCATTCGGGAGCTCACTTTCATAGAAGTGACAACATAGGCCGTTCTATAAAGAGGCTCCATTGGCGATTATTTTATTTAAGGAGGCTTTTCACCGAAACACAAGGACGAAACGCATAATAAATAAAAGGGTACAGCTGTCAGAACTGTAATATTGTTTTCGCCTATCTTATTTATACTTATTTAGTAAATAAAATATTTATTTAAATTATTCTAGGAGTGCGTGTAAGTTGTAAATATGCTTCAAATATAAATTATCTATTTATTTCAACAATAAAACCTTAAACACGGCCAGATCTTTTCTTTAACCATCGCAACCTTCCTGTGCGAGATCTATTCCTTTAAATTTATGTTCACCACAGTTTCACGTTGCTCTGTAAAGTTGAACAGAACTCAGAAGCTTCTTAATACTAACTAATAAGTTAAATACACACACATATGTATGTCGCAGTCAACTTTTTGGATCCGCTACTTGATTGAATGACTAGCGCGTTGTCAATTGAATGTCAAATTCAATCAAGTGTTAGATATTCAATTTTATATACATATATAATACTATTTATTAATCTGAACTTGGCTGCGCTAATTGGTATTACTTTCTATGAACAAAATGTGATGTCGTTTTTGTATACCGAATGATCTTAAACGGGAATAGCCAAAAAGAATGATAAATGTTAAATTATATACTTCGGAAATTATACATTTCGTTCATAGACAGTGGCAGCACTAAGCACGGCCATGTTCAGATTACGAAATACTAATTTCTTTACATGTTACTAGTTCAAAACTTCAACTATAGGATAAGGAATGCAGATACAGAAATGAAGAATGTTACTAGGTATGCCAAATCGCTTGAAATATTGGCTCAATAAAGCCTGTATATACATAAATACAATTACTTGATGTAGTCTAAAATAACTAGTAGTTTTGACTTGAAAGGCATTTAAAGTTTCGAAAAATTTCGAGTCCGGCAATACGTCACATGACCACTTGTGACGTCATATCACAACACGCCAGCAACCGGCCACCCGCGTCGTATGGAAACTGTTTTACTTCTAAATCGGAAGCCAATTGACGTATCGAAGTAATTACTATAGCCTGTATTTTTTATTTTAAACAAAGACAACATTAGCTTACATTCTCCATTATCAAAATGCACTCTTTTCGGCAATTAGTGGTAAAGTGTCGTAAATAGACAACCACCATTAAAT
The DNA here is from genome assembly GCA_018230265.1 of Delias oraia. NCBI lineage: Eukaryota > Metazoa > Arthropoda > Insecta > Lepidoptera > Pieridae > Delias > Delias oraia. The sequence goes on along the minus strand of DWCF01000086.1, from coordinate 26,339 downwards.
CATTAATGTGAAATATTAAAATTTGAAATACTTTGATCTCCGGCGGCCAAGTCCAGCGGCGGCACTATCTGGTTACATTCCACGCACGGCTGTAATTCCTCTTCCATCATGTAGAGCTACAGGAAAACAAAAATATTTAAGAACTGTTAACAATATAGGCGCGGCAAAGAGCTTCTTTACGAAGAGAAATGGCGTGTGAGCAAACTTTCAATCAAACCTATAATTAAATGTCAAGTACGGTAATGTAGGTATAACTGATATGTGACTTAATGAAATGATCGCGACTGAAGCGATCGTCAAATCAGAGATATTGGGTACGGACCCCGGTCTGAATAAAAAATTATTACGTCTATGGAATGGCCTGACAGTGGCCAGGCGAGTGTCTTAACACTGTCCTACTCATGGGAGACCTTAATCATATGCTGACGCATTAATTGGGCCGGCACGTGATACCACGTGCTCACAGAATACCAGCGTGAATTACCTACTACATGTACTGTGTTTAGTTTAGTGAGTGAGGATAACGGAGGCCCGTGAAATTAATCCACTGAAGCAGCGTAAAAAGCCGCAAGACAATCTAAAGCACAAATTACACAGTTGTTCATTGGAGGCGGTGATCTTTGACCACGACGAGACCCATCTGCTTCATTGTCTGTTATTCACTATAAAACCTTGTCAACTTTAATCGAACAAATCAAAATAAAAAATGACAGACTCAACAATTACTCATGAACCTAAATTGAAAGTACAGCCAACGACTTAGCGGGGTAACATAATTCCTGAGTACGTTCACAAGCCGACAGAGATCCGGATAGATAGTCGGACTAACCCGGCCGTCGCTACCGTATCCCGTGTAGCGCTTGGTGGGCGGCGCCAGGTCGGCCGGGAGCGAGCTGGCCTGCTCGTGCCGCGTGCTCTCCGACACCAGCGTGTGGGATCCGCCGCACCAGCGCCGGCACACGTGCCTGCAATATGTACACGAATCTCTGATCACCCAAATAAAATCAAATGAAATACTTTTATTCAAAATTAATACAAAAATGCAGCTCGTTGAACGTCAAAATCAGTCTATCACCGGTAACCACCAAGCTAAGCAAGAGAAGAATCGGTGAAACATTCTCAGCAGCCGACAAAATTAACTCGTATGGGATATTTTAACGAAAGCTTTCAAACAGCATTAAATCAATTAAATCTAAATCCATTTTCACAACAGAACAAGTGTCATTTATGTTTGAAATTATTTTCCACAATTTTAAACGTTTCACATTGACGGCAGACGCTTAGACCACCCGTGCCTAAATTAAGACAATGCTTAAATAGTGTTTATCTCTAAGCATTCGTAAAACACCGTTTTTTGGCAACAATTACAGATGTTTAATTATTTTGTGGTGAGATCGAATTAGTCAAGTGTCGGCTGACAGCCCTTCACCGAAAGTATACAAATTATGCAATGATTAACATTCTTCGTCTACAGAGCTCGCTGATTAAGATTGGTGCTCACCGATCGTCGGGTAAGTCGGGTGGCATCCAGTCCTTGAGGCAGGGTGTCTTGGGGTCTGCAGCACCGGCGGGTGGCGGGCGTAGCGCGGGCAGACGGGGTGGCGCGCCCCCGTTCGCGTCGCGCGGGGACATAAGCGCCGGCGCGCCGCAAGCCACGCACGCTGCGCCCACGGCCAGCTGCCGCTTCACCGCTGCTGCCTGAAACGGTGTTTCGTAAAGCTTAGCGTTTGTTTTGTATAATGTTGGGATACTGTCTCTTAATGGCTAATACATATACGCTTAACACGAGAAGAATGAAATATGTAGATGCCTAGTATTCATCTAAGAATGTTTTAATTATAGCACTAGCTTTAGAAAAGGCCCGTTTTTCATCGTTATCGTAGTAGTAGACTTTGAAGAATCACCTTTGGCTCGCCCAATACGGCAGCCAGCACCTGCAGGCGCTCGAGCAACGTCTGCAGCTGCTTCTGCACCTCGTCGCGGCATGACAGCAGGTCGATGATCTCCGACTTGCCTTCCATTATCTTGTTTAGGTCCTTCACTGCCGTCTGAAGTCAATTCAAGTAGCTAACCACTCGGACGCAAGCCGTCTAAAGGTAGCTTTATCATTTTAAAAACTATCAACACGTCCAGAGCTTAGGTCACGGAACAGTTTTACACGGGAGGCGTTGTCTTATCACAAACAGCCTGCTCCGTTCTCAGATATATCACTATAAAATGCACATACGATCGATAAATGCTGTTGTATTTACAAACGACCACACAGATTCCTACAGCAAGTCCAAAAAAGAAACATTGAAAAGCCTGCGCCAGCCTGCGCGAGCGGCCGCAACCGATAGGACAGCAACATACCATCCAGACGTTGTCCTGCCGTTGGAATTTGTCGTGGCAGACGGCCAGCCGCCGCTCCAGGTCGGCGCGCGCGAGCGCGAATTCCGACTCGGTGAGGAGGCCGGCGAGCCTGGACGTGTCCGCCTGCAACGTTGTCACTTCAGTGTATAGTCGCACTGCATCAGGCTTTCATAGTAGTTGGAAGGCGATGACCTCAGGCGTCTTATAGTGCCTTGTCCCTAGTTTATAGTCCTTTGCACAAACTTGGAGATAGAGACTTAGTGTGTAGGGCTAGAACTCAGCTGAATCAACTACTGCCTGCATTATTTATTTAGTTGTTCATATAAATGGAAGACAGTCATGCAGTAGCTCATCTAAGATAAGCAAGACATCGCCCATGCCCACCTCTGGGCTGCAGGTGCGTTGCTGGCCTTTCAGAGTATTTTACTTCACGGTACGTAGCGGTGTAGCGCTGACACATGTGGTGTGAGTCCGCTCATACAGCCGAACGCTGCCCTTCTCATTTGTATGAACCTTTTGGAACGATAAGGGAAAAAGCGTGGCCTACCTTGTCGCGAAGACCGTCGGCGACTTCGTCCCTGTCGGCCTTCTGCTCTCGCAACAGCTCCACGCACTCCACAAGACTCTGCAGTACAAACGTAGCCCATCTGACATCACTACCGAAGCTATTCTTGAGCCTGTGCTTCAGTCAGCACGCAGTTACGCAGCATTAAATTATTGCCACTATATAACAAGAGGTGGCGCTCGTGCCGTAACGTTCCTCATTCACAAAACAAAGTACACGTTCTATTTGTGGGTTGGAGTTCTGTGAGCCAGTGTTAATCCGGACGAGTCGTACCAATGAATGCATCGGCATAGCTTTCGCACGAGACTGTCAGTTTTGTACTCAATTTGGGGAGATAATTGTAACAAATAATGATAGCCACCCGCAGTTCATCGGTGAGCTGCGACTGGACCTTGGTGAGGGCACGGTGCGAGTGCAGCGTCGTCTCCAGCTCCGTCACCAGCTCCTGGTAGCGCGCCGTGAGCTCCACCACCGCTGCCATCGCCATTTATGCTTTCGTTACTTACATCTCGCACTACTATCTAAAGGTGTCTTGAGAAACCTTATTATTTATTAATTAAAATTTCACACAAATTAAAAAAAAAATTCACAAATTTTACAAATTTTACGTAGGCTTCAAGCTTTTCTGTACGCGCACCTTCCTCTTCCCACCAGCATAAGTCTCGCTTCATTAAAGCCCAATGAAAACACGTTGAATCGTGACGCAGGCCTGCCTTGCCAAAGCTGGACTAATATATCCACTTTTTTCATGAAAACAAGGAGGCAACGAGCTGGAGCCTCACTTAGGATAAGCGGCCCTACGTTCATGGACAGCCCCTGCTGGGCAGCGGGTGCGTTATCGGCTGAAGATGCTCAAGTTATAATGGTTTAGAAACATTTACAGTGGTAATGTACGGCATAAAATTTCTTAAAAAGCGCTTCGATGTGGAACGGCGAACTTTGAGTTGATTCGCATGAAACTGTATTCTGCCTCGATGTTCGATGATGAAATTCAGCTGACACATGCGATAGAAGATGCTGAGGGAACCAACACCACGCAACGCCAATCAGTTGAGCTGATCAAGTTATACCTACAGTTAGTCTTAGAGTTGTCAGCAAATTGTAATATACTTTTTAATATGTAACCAAATCACTTCTCAGAAAGAAAGGCAGGTATGAGTATCAGTGACAACGACAGACCTGCCGTCTCGGCATTGTTGTTGACGGACTCCAGCAGGTTCAGCCCTCCCTTGAGGTCGCCTCGCATCTGGACCATTTGCTCGCGGAAGCTTTGCATCTGGAACAGCGTTTGCAATTCAAAACACACAGATCCACCATTCCAGTAACTTTCGAGTGCAATGAGTGTGTTTGTGTATCGGCGCGTGGCTCCTAAACGAATAGACAATTTTAATGCAGTAGCTATTGTATTTATAATTAAGAGACAAAGCGTGATTACACAACGAGACTTCATTCAAGGTTCATAGACAAGAAGAGAATTACAACAGACAACAATAATAGTGTTGTGCCAGCTGGTGAAGAAGGGACTAAATTTTTTTATTCCAATGGCGACACCTTCACACGACGCTGCATAAATTGTTTCCATGTATTATTAAAGTAAGCAACGAGATTTTTTTATATCGAATCGGTAGCAAAGAGCAGGAGGCTCAGCTAGAGCTAGCGGTCCTCCACCCATAGACATCTCTAGGCCTTGGAGAGACACGGGTGCGTTGCCGGCCTTTAAGGAATGTGAAAGCTCTTTAATTGAAGATCTCCAAGTTACCTGAGTGGTGAGACCTGCGTCGAAACCGTTGAGTTGGTCGGCGTAGTCCAACGCCAGCGAATGCAGCGTCGAGATGCGGGCGTCTAGGCTCTTCGCCACGTCCGTCTTCTCGGCTGGAGCGATATATACTTAGTCAACACTTTTTTTCTATTGCCGACAACGGAGCAGATGGATGTCCTATATGGTAAGAGAACGTCCCCACCCATGAACAACCGCGCCACAGTCCACGCAAGGTTGTGTTGCCGACTTTTTAAGCCGCTAAAGCAGCACTTTTAAGGGCTACCGATATCGTCATTCACTCTGTGAGACACAGTACAAGTACCGTTTCACTCTGAGTAATCCCTGAGCCCATGGTTTCACTTCGGACGATACGGTCCAATTAGTGAGCCAGTAAATGCTTCATCATAGGTCTCCCACGGGTACGTATAAACCCCCATATAACCCTTTATACTGTCCCACGGGACAGTATAAAGACACTAGGCCGGCCACTATCAAGCCCTTCCAGAGACCGAATAAATTATAACTGTCCGGACCGGAATTGAACCGGATACCTCTCGTTTCATTGTACAGTTTTAAATCCATTAAGCTACGAGGTTCTCGATGCTATTTTCTTCACAACATCTCTCATTTCTTCACACAACGCAGCGAATCACCTCAGACGAAGATAGCCATGCTGGCGCACTCATTGGGCCGTCTCTTACCGGAGCATTACCACGGGCTAGCAGAATGCAAGCATGAAACAGTGCCTTGTACGGTGTATCGCTGAATGAAGTTGTCGAAGGCCCAATGCGACATATATACCTCTGAAGCAGCAACATCTCTTACATGAAAATAGAAATACCTGCAGATTTAGCCGTGTTCAAAGCGTTGTCGGCGGAGGCGGCGGCGCGGGCGGTCAACGTGTTCATCGACTTGATGAGATCTTCGCGCAGACTGTTTAAGGCGCCGCTGAAAGGTGTATATGTATTAAAAGTAACTTGCCGAACTGTAACGGGGACTTCTAAAAGGATTGTTTAAAAAACTTACTCCATCTCATCCCGACTGACTCCCTGGCTCACCGTCATGGTGGACGCTCTGGAGGAGGGCTGCTTCATGATGGAGACGGAGGGCCGAGGCGCGGGGGCCGTGCTCGGCCGGGGGGCAATCGAAGGCCGACCGCTCGCCTCGGAGGCCTTCGCTGACGGGGCTATTATAACGGACTTGCGACCGAGTGACGGCCGAGCTCGTAGCTCCTAAAATAACCATAGCAGCATAGTAACCAACAGTAAAATTAAATTCAAGGGTAAAACTGTATGAGCCCAAACTGTTAAAACAGCTATTTGATTAAATGCAGATAGTGAGGCCAGATAAAAATGATACTTGAGCCTCCCTTTCGGCGGCGGCGCGCTCTGCCTCAATGTTTTCCATTTGCTTCTCCAACTCCTCGGGCAGTTCGCCGGCAGCAGCCAGTTGCGTCAGCAGACCAGTCATACGACCGATTGCATTCTCCGCTGCCTTGACACGCGCGTCGATCTGAAACAGGTTCATTTCCGTTTTTAACGTGTTTTTTATAATATAGCGGACTAAGGAGCAGGTGGGTCTCCTGTACGGTACGAGAAAACCGCGCCACAGTCCACGCATTGGTTGTATTGTACGCCACTCAAGCGACATTTTTAAGGGCCACCGATATCCTCACTCACTCTGCCAAACACAGTACAAGTACCGCTTCACGCTGAGTATTCTGTGAATCTGTGGTATCACTTTGGACGAGCCGGCCCAATCAGTGCGTCATATGCTTCAGCATAACTATCCCACAGGTGAATGTTTTCTGTTGTTGTGGTATGTAAAATGAAGAGAACAAAAACGAAGTCCTGCAACCTGCATGGCCTGCATAGTGTCGGGTAGCGTCGCTTGCCCCTTCGCCAGATCACTCCTGAGCTTCACATTGTCCGGCATGGCCAAGGGCTGGGGAGCCGCCATTTCGCGTAATTCCCGAATGGCTGCCTCCAAGAGGGCGAACTGCGACTGAGTTACCACTTCAATACTACCGCGGGCTTGAGCGTCTGAATTAATCGCAATATTTATTATTATTTTAAGATAAAGGAAATATTAATTAATAAAAATATCTATAAGCGACCATATAGATATATGGAAGGTACGCCCAAACTTCTCTGTTAATACTTATGTCTGATGTGAAATAAAAATAGTAACGTTTCGATGAAAATATTTGAAAAGTAAAGTATGGAATCGAGGAAACGTTGTAGTGGATCGCTCACCAGACCACGTCGTTGGGCCTTTCTCGACTGTAACCAACGTTGTCACATGTTAATTAGCGATGTCCAACAGAATGTGGGAACAACACATGATCTTTTCGCCTTACCCACAAGAACACTGTCTTTCCCTCGTTTTACTTCTGAAAGTTCGATGTTGTAAAGTAATCGTTTTAACCTAACCAAACAAAAGACAAACAAATGACAAGAGAAAATGAGAAGATGACCTTTTACGGAGATGCCTGTCGCGGAAGTCTTCCTTTCCTGTAAATTAAAATTATTTCATATTAAGTGTCTTTTAGTAAAGAGACAAAACCAAACCAAGTACCCCTTTGGCTGATTTAGTTCCTTCTTTTTCAGCCTTTTCAGCTTTTTGCGATTGTTTCGCCGCTTTCTCCTGTTCTTTCTGAGCCTGCCTTCCCTCTTTTTCTTGTTCTTTCATGGCGGCTTTTTCTGCTTTTTCCTTTTCTTTTGAAGCGGCCTTTTCCGCTTTTTCTCGTTCTTTTGAGGCGGTTTTTTCTTCTTTCTCTTTTTCCTTAGATGCAGTTTTTTCAGCTTTCGATTGAGCTTTCTCAGCTTTTTCTTTTTCTTTCAAGGCGGCTTTTTCCTCTTTGCCTCTTTCTTTCGAGGCTGCTCTTTCCTCCTTTTCTCTTTCCTTTGAGGTGGCTCTTTCAGCTTTATCTCTTTCCTTTGAGGCGGCTCTTTCAGCTTTATCTCTTTCCTTCGAGGCGGCTCTTTCCTCCTTGTCTCTTTCCTTTGAAGCAGCTCTTTCAGCTTTATCTCTTTCCTTCGAGGCGGCTTTTTCCTCCTTTTCCCTCTCCTTCGAGGCGGCCTTATCCGCACGTTCTCTTTCCTTCGAGGCGGCCTTATCCGCACGTTCTCTTTCCTTCGAGGCGGTTTTTTCCTCTTTTTCCATCTGCTTCGTGGCGGCCTTATCCGCACGTTCTCTTTCTTTCGAAGCGGCTCTATCAGCCTTTTCTCTTTCTTTTTGAGCTTTACCTTGTTCCCTTGTAGCCGCTCGTTCTTCCTTCTCTCTTTCTCTTTGAGCACGGTCTCTTGCTCTTGGCTCTCGTTCTTCTCTTATATGTGCCATCCGGCCCCTGGGACTGGAGGAGATAGAGCTTTCCGAAGACTCATCCATCTTCTGAGTATGTGCTGTCAAATCGCCTATATTAATCTCTACTCTTTGTTCTAATATACGTTGTTGACGTGCTAGGATGTGCAATACGGCTTGAATAACTTTGAAGTTTACCGTGTTTACCTGAAATGATACAATTGGATTTTATCAGGATGCGAACGCTGAATGTGCTACGGAAAAGCCTGATCGATGTGAGGTACGAGTAAGAAGGGCACGAACATCGGGCGGGCCCATGGCCTGATTGATGAGATCTTCGACGGTCACCAGCAGCGCGTTGTCGCTCATATTAGGTTCGTCTACGAAACGTTTTTTCGACATTTTTATAACTTGTGTGTAAATCCTCTAGAAACTGATATTACTCTGCTGTCAGCTCAACTGTCATAAGATTTTTAAAAGCAGCAAGAAGATTTAACATTGAGTGTATTTAAAATTTTAATACTGCTAAGCAACAAAAAGATGACATAACTCTTTAAACCATTGTCTAAGTCACTGTTCCGCAAAGAGTCCTTGGTCGTTGATAGCTGTGCCACGGAAATTAAGGTTGTCTTATAAACTTATGGTACGTAATAAAAAAATATTGATTATTTCATTCAAGATAATTTTTTTTATTTGTGGTATAACTTTAAAATTTGTGGAAAACTGGTCTAAGCAAAGATAATATTTTTAAAAAATTGTCCAAAATCTTCATACTCTTTTTTTATACAACGATAAGCAAACAGCAGGCAGAAGACTTTTCTAGGATAGGCGGTTAATCGACCGCGGATTCCAGGTGGGCTGCAAATGCGTCGACGGCCCATCAAACTACTAGCCTCCATGGCTTACAGTTTGATGGTACCTAAGTAATAAAGCAATGAAAATAATTAATGTTTTATTAATTACAACTTGTCTCCTATCAACACGTAACATCAAACAGTAAGATATAGATACAATATAGGTAGTGTCTGCTCGATAATACTGAATGCACGGTCAAAGCGAACAATAAAAACGTGGAATGCACGAATCGATCCATTTAATCACACTAGAAACCAGGCGAAATAAATATACTCTATAAGATATATCGGAAAGGCGCGCGCAAGGCGTCGAGAGCGCCTCGCGGAGGACTTCTTATTTACAGGGCGCGCATCAGGCTCTAAACATTTCAACTATCAACGAGAATGGAACCGCGGACTCTTCAACTATCGCTAGGGAGGGGAATATCGACTCTCGACTCATCGATATTGCCGTGACGTGGCCGCCTAGTCCTCGAGGTTTCGGAACGCCGCTGACATGTCTTCCAGCAGCTGGTCAAAGTCAGCCTTGATCTTGGCTTCGCCGTCTTTCACTGGGTCCTAAAACAGGACATTCGCAAATCATTTACAATTTCGATATTAGCCAGCACCCGAACCATAGAATCCGGCTGGGCACCAAAGCGATGGCAGGGATAGGGCAGTCACCTTGAACTTCATGGAGGACAGCTGGTAGAGCACGTTGCCCATGGCGTCCCTGATCACGTTCCACGTGACCTTGTTGTCCGACTGCGCCGTCGACTCGACCGCGTGCCGCGACATGTCGTAGAACGAGATGATGTTCCTCAGCATACCCACCGTCTTGTAGAACGGGCAGAAGCGGTCGTAGGCCGAGTAGCTGCGGGCGAAACGGGCTTTCAGAACTTTCAGCTCGCGTTAAAACTACTACCTTTGACTAATGAACCAAGTTCAAAGTCTAGGGCACCTGTTCTGCTGCAAAAAGTCGTCCTTGAGGAGCTTAGCCACCTCCAGGGTGATCTTGTCGGTCTCGGCCAGCGACGCCTTCCCCACAAGCTGCACGATTTCTGACAGGTCTTCTTCCTCCTGCATGATTTCCTTCACCTGGAATTTGCATAAAAGAAGAATTAGGTTGGGTCGTTAAAATTGCAGTTTCTTTGATAAGCGAATGAGGCTCAGTACAGTTAAAGAAACAACAGCACAATTGACAGTTAGAACAATGTTTCAGGAAATGCTAAATAGAAGCGACACCTCACCTTAGTCCTGAGGGGCACGAACTCCGGGTAGTTCTTTTCGTAGAAGTCGTCCAGCGCGCGCATGTACTTACTGCCAATTTAAAGTTTCATATAAAGTTGAACTGCATTCAGACACGCGAAATATGTACAATTGACGAAGCAATCGATAACATTGCAAATCACCTGTATGAGATGAGCCAGTTGATGGAGGGGAAATGTTTCCTTTGGGCCAGCTTTTTGTCCAACCCCCAGAACACCTGCACAATACTCAGGGTGGCGGCGGTTACGGGGTCGGAGAAGTCACCTCCGGGGGGAGACACGGCGCCCACGATCGACACGGAACCTGAATTCGTAATCACATGACAACCCCTTCTACCTTGGGCGGCCGAGGGTTGTTATCAAGAGTCAGTGTGAAGGAGTACGAGAGATGCGTCCATGGATGCATTCCTACTCGTAAAGCAATTGAAGCGGAGAAAGTCCGCCGTGCACAAGTGTGGCGATAACTCACCCTCCCTGTCGGGGTTGCCGAGACACTTGACCCGGCCGGCCCTCTCGTAGAAGGAGGCGAGCCGAGCGCCCAGGTAAGCCGGGTAGCCCGAGTCGGCCGGCATCTCGGCGAGCCGCCCGGAGATCTCACGCAGCGCCTCGGCCCAACGGGAGGTGGAGTCGGCCATCATAGACACGTTGTAACCCATGTCACGGAAGTACTCGGAGAGGGTGATGCCTGCGGACGATCATCACTTAAGCATTCAACAGGCCGAGTACTAATTCCGCTTGCGTAGCCACGGCGCGAGTGCTTGTACCGACCAGTGTAGATGGAGGCCTCGCGGGCGGCTACCGGCATGTTGGAGGTGTTGGCGACGAGGGCAGTCCTCTTCATGATGGACTCCGTCACGCCTTCGATCTCCACCGTCAGCTCGGGGAAGTCCCGCAGCACCTCGGACATCTCGTTACCTATAACGTCAGGTGTCATGTTGAACAACCGGAATACTAGTCAATTTCCTTCTCTTGGAGAGTGTGTTCCAGTACTGACCTCGCTCCCCGCACCCGACGTAGATGATGACGTCAGAGTTGGAGTACTTGGAGAGCGCCTGCGAGATGACAGTCTTGCCACATCCGAAGGCCCCGGGAATGGCGGTCGTACCTCCTTGCACACATCTGCAATTCCGTTGTTTTTTGTTAATAAAAGTGGTTAAGTTGGGAGTATTGCCTGTTTCATGAATAATGCGGAGTGCGATGCTCACGGGAAAAGCGAATCGAGCACGCGCTGTCCCGTCAGCAGCGGGTGGTTGGCGGGCAGCTTCTCGGTGACAGGACGCGGCTGCCGCACGGGCCACACCTGCAGCATCGTGTACTGCGCCTTCTCGCCATCGAACTCCGTCTCCAGCACCGTGTCCTGCCAACCAAGCGCTTAAAGTATATCGCTCCACAATTGGCCTACAGTTAATATACGCGAATCGCGACCGGAGCGCCTAATTACGTGCGTAATGTCGATCTCTACCACCACTTAGAGCTCCATACCATAAGTTCCAATGGATGAAGCTGGCTAGTGAGGGCTACTTCGACAGCGCCGAACACCATCCTAACCTACTGATGCGTCACAGCGTCAACTACAATCCTCGCCCATCCACTAGACACAGACGGAGACCCAAACACCTAGTACACGATACGGTTGATCAAATCATAACAGAAAGCAAAAAAGCTGATAGCCTCCCGAAAGGAAAATGACAAACTCAGATAGTATAGGGTTCTGTGTAGGGACCGAGTTTACAACCGACTCCGCCGTAAATGAAGGCGAGGACCTTACTATGTTGCCAGACTCACTCCGGTGAGAATCCGACCGGCCACACAGGCGGTCCAAGATCCCGCGACGGCCCAAGCCGAGGTTCGTGTATCGCAGAAGACCCTCTTGCGCTAGTCGCGGCTTAAAATCCAAATCACGGCGAGTCTATGTCTCGTGTTAAGCTGACAAGTTACAAAGACCGTGTTAAGCTGTAAAGATCAAACAGCCAGCAGCAAATAACCAATTCAAAATAGCAAATTTTAAAAAAGTCTACAACTGGCCGTTTCTAAGACATCTCTGCAGAATCAGCTGTCTCCAGTGCTATTTCACAACCACTACCTATCCCTTAAAGACCGGCAACGACAACACGCCAGTGACCCAGCTGGGTCTAATGGTGTCCATGAGGGGTGGACTACATATCCTCTTGCTTGTTTGACTTGAGTTCTCAAAAAAAGTGTATGAAAATTTATTATCAATTTTCAATTACATACTTTTATCAAGTTTTTTCAAGATACAATCCTATTTATTATATTAGCAAATGTTAGCAATAAAGACTTTTACCTTCCTGCCATTTCTGGATTTGTGCCTGTTTGTGCTCTCTCGCTTAATAAATTTGCTTCTTCCAGTAAATAAAAGCTTTATAAAGCATAACACATTGATATTTAGTAATTATTTAAAGCAAGTACAAAATTAGTTCTTCAAAAATAGTTATTTCTGTGCGTCTAAACATATGTATATACATACTGTGACTTTGTAGTTGCCGGCTGGGGCGATGTAGGTGACGGTTCCCTTGGCCCTTGGCGGGACCAACATCTTGTGCTTCACCAGGGTGTTTTCATGCACGATACCGTACAAGTCACCCCCGGTGATGTGCGATCCCACCTATGTATTTACATTAGGTCAATTACAGTTTCTGTGCTTATTTTAGCCTTTTGTGAAGTATAGAATTGGTATATATGCTATAGCTGATATTCTATTTAGATCACTTTTGCAAGAGATTATTTCTCTTAAGAGTAGGAACAAACAACATAATGATTATGCAGTTTTTAAATGTCACCTTCACATTGAGCGGGTTGAATTCCCAGTCAACTTCACGGGCCAGAGCAGGCACGTTGACACCCTTTGGAATGTAGATGGACTGTGTCAATTCGTTGATGTCCTTGAGGGGCCGTTGAATACCATCAAAAATAGATCCCAGAATACCTGGACCCAACTCCACAGATAGAGGTTTACCCGTTCTGAGTACTGGGTCTCCCACAGTCACACCAGATGTTTCTTCATATACCTATAAAATTAATTTTACAAATTCTCCATACTGATAACAAAACAGTTTTAAATAATAATTGTGGTAGAGATAAAATCTTTAAAAGTACGCTATTTACCTGAATGGTGGCCAAGTCTCCCTCCAACCTAATAATCTCACCAACCAACTCATTATAACCCACACGCACCAACTCGTACATAGCTGATCCAGACATCTTTTCCGCCGTTACGACTGTAATGTTTTAATAATTTCAATGTTCTTTAGCAAATCATTCTAACAAGATTTAAAATTCATAAGGGAATTCTTTCTTATGCAATTATAATATAAAAAATAAAATGCCAGTATTGAAATGGGTCTCATCATTTGATTTATGAGCACTTATGTAACTCAAGGTTTTTATAAAAAAATACATAAAAAATTAAACCTGGGATCTCTCTTAGTACCAATATTACTAATAGAATCAGACCTATAAGCCTTCATTTTTATTAACTGCTATGTTTAAAAATTAATTTTATATAAACTTACCGGGTCCAGAAACTGCAAAGACATATCCAAATCTTTCCTCATTCTCCTCATCGGCAATCGTCTTCAAATTGCCCTTCGACATTTTGGATAACTACAATGTGTTTTATGTCTAGAACAAAAAAAAAATAAATAAAAGTACTAAAGAGGACAGATCAACTCTTAGAAGTATTAAATAATGTGATAGTTCATTACACAATTAGTTCAGGTGACTATTATTGCCAGACTTGCTACATTTGAATTGATAGAACAGGTGATTGAGTGACATATCAGCCCAGTAAATCAAAAACTTTTATCAAAAAATCAATCAATGTCAAAATTATAATGAGTGACTAGAATTTCTAGGCATACAATTTTCTTTTCTTATAAGATTTTCAATACAGCATAATCATAAACTATGAACTGATTACTTTATTAAAGGTTCAAATTTATGTATATATCATATGTTTTTTTAATAATCACTTTGATATAGTCTGATTATAAGTAATTCAGTAACTATAATTCTATTTGGTACTACTGTACCATATAAGTACATATATTACAAGTATAAGTTATACAAGGAAGATAAATTTTTTTGTTCTTATTAATATATTATTTTTATACTTTATTTCTAATAACATCCTCGCAGTGTTATAAAAATGAATATCAAACGAGAAGACAAACGAAATAATTGAATGCTTACTCTGAATCACATGATTATTCTGCTAAGACGAATATAATGTAAAACGTTAAAAGCTATAGTAACTATGTATGAATAAATTAAGCCCAAATTATGAATACCTGATGAAAGAAAGAAATAATATTAACTTAATAGGCAATAAGGTGTTGTCTAATTTATAGAGAATGAAAAACCATGCAAAAGCTTACCAAATACCAAATTAAAATAAACAGTAATGAAATCACATGCACAATTTACATGTACAACTAAATTATGAATAAAATCTTCAAATTACAAGCTCAATAATAATAAAATCGACTCACGGGACAAGTAAGATGGAAAAGACGACCCGAGAATGGCGGAGTATCACAACTTATCACAAGACCAATGATAAAATTAGTGTCAGCTGACCAGAGTCTTTGACTTTTTGTCTATAGTTTATCCGAAGTTATTGATTTTATTTCTGTTACTGTTTTTATTGCAAAAATGTCATTATAACAAAACATGATATGATAAGATATATTTTAATATTAAGAAAATTCCTTTTTCTCAGGATACTCTACACGTGATGCGATCTTTTCGATTTAGTATTTTGTCTATGAAACAAATTCTTATCTGAAATTCATACTATTAAGAGTATCGTCAAGTACATGGTAATGTCATATTCCGCCTTCGGTGATGCCAAGCTATGGTTTGCCTGTTGCCTGTTTGATCTGTACAAATTAAGTAAAACACACAAACACCGGACTATGCTCTTCGACAAAATAAAAAATAAAGATTCTTTTTTGTTTTTAGAGGTCCCGAAGTCCCGACACTTCAGATTTTATAAATAATATCAAACAATTTTTTCTATTATTGTTACATCGTAGGCATTTGAAATAAAAAAAAATATAAACGCTTAAATAAGGCTTTCTTTTTGGTACTAGAAATATCTGATCATACTATTGCATATGTGTCACGAATAAATTTACTTTAAGAAAAAAAGCTATGTAGGAGTACCTTTTATTATGTTTACATATAAGAATTTATAATCAGATACTCCTTGGCGGGTCGAATGGCAAAGCTATATAAGTAACCGCCGAGCATGGCTGCTTGACATCTATTAGTTATTCGAGTAAAGTTAATATATGCAAATTGCAAATTGTGGAGTATAGTTTGGGAGTATGCGTGTCATACTGTACGCTTTTTCGAGTAAAGCGTGATTTTAACTTTATGCAAGCTTTGGACATTTATTCAAATGACAAACCAATTGCCGTGTGATGCACTAGATGCTATGATTCCAAATTTAATTATTATTGATAATATGAATTATGAATTAACATGTTTGTTCTCTTTATGTTATTTATATATTTATTAATTGTGTTATTTTAATCATTGAATTATTGACTCCGCTAAACCGCTAAATCTAGATAATGAGCACAGACCATAAGTAGCATTCTGTCACATGTGACTGTGAGAATAGAGATACAGATAAATATTTAGTCCATGATATAGAGTAGGTAAACTAGTTTAAAGAGTTATAAGTTTACCTCTATTATATTATTAAAATACATTATTTCAATTAGCTTATCATTTGTTTTAAATTGTTATTAAATTCGAAGTATTTTTATAAAGTTCATAATACCTCTAAAACTGGTAAAATTTTAAAACCAAACTAGTTAACAGTTTTCTCCATGATGAAAACACTGGGCTGACAAGTCAAGTCTACAATTAAAGTCACATCAACACCTTGCTGTTTTGAATTTATTATCGTAAATCTTTATTTATTGTTCAGAATAAGTTTTTTGTTGGATGTTCTATTATACTTTTCTAGTATAGGAAATCTTATTATTGACACCATTATATTTTGTTCTATATGAAGTTTTAAAAATCTATATGTAGGTATACTATTAATATTATTAGTGACTAAATTACTCTTTCAGCGAATTGAATGCAACTTTTTCGTTTTTATTGTTATATTACTATTTATAATTTAATACAGGAATAACAATATAGAAGACAGACAACTGAGCAAAGCGTTGTCTTGGATTCTACGGCACGGCGCAATAAGAGAGCAACTTAAAATAAGGTTCGTAAACACAACTAATACATATGGGGTTTTTTCTAAATACACATTACAGATGACCAAGCCAAGCCTCGGTTATATCTTTTCGTATTTAATATTTAGTAACGAAATAAACAAAAACAAAACTGATTATAGTAACTATATCATATTATATTATATTGAACTTTATCCTTGTAGGTACATATTATCTTAAAAGTAAAAATTATATTTGAACATATGAATCTGTTTCTGTTCAGTAAAATGTTAATTTCAGTCGCACTAAAAATTTGGAGGTTTTGCATCTTTAAAATTGAGTACACTTGATCTTGAGTTCTTTACAATTATTGTTGTTGAATATTTTATAGTGAAGAAGGCTATATTACAGTAACATCCATTTTGTATCACAAATCTTTTAAAAAATATAAGTTGGCTGATATAGAAAGAGTTGTCAAGAATAATGAGAAGCAAAGGTTTAAACTAAGGCTCAATCCTAGTTCAAAGGTTCTGGAGATCAAAGCTAATCAAGGCCATTCCATCCAGCTTATTAGTAATGTAGGGTTAATACCAATACTAGAGGTCAGTAAATAGGTGTTATACAAATTTCAAAAATCACAATTATCATGTTTCTCCACCTTCTGTATATAATAAATACAATGATTTAAAATTTGTTTGTGTATTAGTATATAGTATTGTTTTGTAGTAGTTGATAATCTTAAGTAAATATTAAATCAGATATAAATTTCTGAATTCTTGTTTCATAAACTACTTGATTCATTTACATATTTATATAATTATTGTATAGTTCTTGTGAATCTGTTTGTAGTGCTAGACGAAAAGTTTTTGTTGCTTGTTTCATCAAAAGCTATCGTAATCTTTGTAGTCTCTTAAGAATAAAAAAAATAGCATTCTTATAAGCTTGAAAATTTTTTAGCCAAAATATACAACCATAATTCATGGTACATATTTATTAAATTGGGAGAAAATCAAGACTCAAGGTATAAGTCGCATGAAAAGAAAACATATTCATCTCGCAAAAGGTGCTTTTGGAGACCCAAATGTCAAAAGTGGTTTGCGCAAAGATGTACAAGTGTTGATTTATATAGACTTTGAAAAGGCACTAAAGGATTTAAAATTTTTTGAGTCAGATAATGGTGTTATTTTGACAGAGGGGGATGCCAATGGATTGCTGAAACCTGAATTTTTTATTAGAGTTGTGCAAGTTTCCTTTTGTAAAATAGGTGAGTGGACTGTAGTCGTGCTCTTATTCAATAATAAATTTAATAATTGAAACGCACATTATTCTCCCTTTTATTAAATTATTAACTTAATTAATTAATGCGTTAGTAGTGTTGCCCAAATCCAAAACCAAGACCGCCTAATTTTAGCAAGACCAAGACTGACCAACTAAGACTTGAGCAAGAACAAGACTAAGCCTCTTGCGTCCTTCAGCTATTTTTTTGTAGTGATTTTTGGACTTTCTCATTAAAACTTTTGACATATTTTATAAATCTGGTTGGTCTTTACTATGGCTATGCCAATTCAAGCTCAAAATGTTCCTATTCTGATAGGTTTTTCTAAGATCTGAAGTAATCTTAAATATCAATAGTCTAATAGGTAAATTAAATACTTACAAGACTCTTGCTTCAAGACCAAGACCAAGACTGGTAGCGCAATATCAGGTGTATTGGCGCAAGACCAAGACTAAGCTAAGTCTTGCATTTGGGCAACACTATACGTCAAACCTCCTCCTTGTCCTCGCACCGTGTTTTTCATTGCTGAGTATCGTGAAGTTCCCATGGAATTAGCTAAAATCCACAGTCCCGCGATCATCGAGAATACATAGTTAATTCAGGCCGCTCCTTCAGAGAGTTGATGGCCTAGTTAACGCTGGCCCTTGCTCAGCGTTGGAACTTTTACGACCGTCTTGTATTCCAAAACCTTCCTTTTTAATCCAGACCAGTCGTAGTCCACAAATAACTAATTAATATGGTGGTTGAATTATTCATGAATTAATTTTGACAAAGTGGCATTATGTGAAGGTATCTTTATTTACAGTGGGATCTGGATAACTTGAATGTCGAGGGAAATGCTAACTGGAGTTAATAAGTTTTCGAATGAACAAGAATTTCGAGTTACATTTTTTTAATCGGATTACTTGGTTAAAACTTTGACATTAAGAGCGGTTTTTGAGAATATTTTTCGACTTGTGCAGTTAAAGTGAAACAACAACTCTACTTACATTTATTGTACACATTTATTTATATACATTGAAATGCACTAGAAAAAACTAATTACGTAATTTGATTGCTATGATTTCGGAGAAGTCCAAGAAGGACGCCATAATATTTTAATTACTACGACTTACGGACTCTCGTCTTTGAAATTCGAGTTACAAATATATTAATCATTCTTGTAGGGACACACGGTAGTAGTTAGTGCAAAAGAATGAGGGTTTTGTTACCTACTCTCATCCCCAACACTCTTCTTTTAGAAATGACAAATGCTGTTTGCACACGGCCTTCACAAGTTCACGTGGGCTTTTGGGGCGAGCCTTAGGTTCGCCGAGAATTTAGTTTTGCCGCGACTAGCACAAGGGCGCCTCCTGCGAGAAACGAACCTCAGCTTGAGCCGTCGCGGGAATGTTTTCCGCCTGCGTGGCCGGTCAGAAGCTCACCGGAGTAGGCTTTGGGACATATATCGGCCCTCGCCTTCGTTTCCGGCGTAGGCGGCCTTTAACGCGGTTTTCTCCAACACTATTGCCCGGCTTAGTTAACAGTTACTTAGAGACGTCCGTTCAGGATAGACGCCAACGGGCTGGGTTAACAACGTGGTATTTATGATAGTAATAATCGTGTACTAATTGCCAAAGTAGCACACAAATGAAACCACCTTTCATTGTGGCCGCAATAGTCCTGCGGTCCACATACTTTAGATAACGAGATTCCACTGTATATCTTGTTTGGGTTTTAGTGAATCTTTTAAACACAAAGCACTAACATAGTATTTGTGCTACCGTCTAGTTGTATGTGTCATAGCTGTAAATCACTTGATGGATGTTGAATTAGTAAAATGTGGTGTGTTGCGGGCAGGTGCGCAATTGTTCCCGTGAGTTATGTCGGTGCCAAAACCCCAGGCTTCAGCTTTATCGAAAAATACTAAAAGAGAGACGGGCTTCATAACGCGAGGACACAGACCGGAAAATATTGAACATAAAGTTCACGTCAGTGGTAAGTGCTTTTGTCCTTCGAAAGTAATGTTCTATACATTCGAACCGTTCAGCAAAAAGGTAAGTACATGCACCTAAATCAGAACTGCACAGGATGTGCGGATATATATAGATGAATATATGTGAAACCTCTTATATGCATAATTTGTATAAACAGACAAATTTTTGTATACACAAAAAAATTGAAAACCCACCACGAGATGGTTTTGCAATTTGTTTTATAATAACCGAGCCACTGTTGGCCGAGGCCATTATTTATACATATATATATATATATTAATATAGTAACGTATTCATAATGTTTTTTTTATTTTGTTGTATCGGGTCATACATTTGTTTATGCGAAACGTTTGAATTCAGTGAATAAATTACTCAGATGTTGCTTGTTACTTTAGTCGCAAAGAACTTTCAGAGCATTAGTCGCTTAGGGAACGTAAGTATTAACTTTACGCATTTCTGGGGATAGGCTTAAGCGCAAATGGTAGGATGTGTGGTATGGTACAACGTGTTATGTAATATCATATTCTTTTTATTTAAAAAAAAATATTTCGAGTTTAAACGCTATTCAGCAACCTAATAATGAAATAAAGAAAAATCTTCATCTACAGTATGTTTTACGGGGAATCACCCGAGTTTATCGGTCGACATTTTTATTTTGTGCTCGCAAGTTGTCAAACCTTTTCATATATATTTTACGGGGACTCCCTCGACTGTATTGCACGGCACTTTTTTCTGTGTCAATATTGACGTGAATACGCAGAAGCACATTGCAATGATTGGTGCTATTAATATTAATAGTATTAACCTATTGTTGTGCTCTCAAAAGAGGAAGATTTGCATCATCAGCTGTTTTCGACCTATTATAAAGCCACATATGTAAACAAAATAAATAAACAAAGAATACGCGTTTTATTGAGTTAGAATTACTATCGCAAATACGATTACGATATTTTTGCGACTTTCCAGTTCTTTGTCAACATTATTGCAACTTTCGTCTGCAAACAGTCTCTTGGTTAGAACGTGACGTTGAGGCACGGGTGGGGAGGGAAAGGGATGTGCAGTAACATTTGGGTTTCGTATTACTTGAGAGGTTAGCGCGTTCAATGAAATCATTTACAGGGTTTCCTCCATACACAACAGTTGAAGATCTGCAATATGTATTCTCCCCATATGGCCCGGTGAATGTGAAACTGGCGAAGAGGCACGCCGTGATCACCTTCCCCGACAGCGAGGGCGCGGCGGACGCGATCGCGCACTCGAAGAAGGTGTGTGTCTACGGCTCCGTGCTGAGCATACGGCGCCACAGGCAGCCGCCGTCCGCCAACCCCCGGAACCAGTTCGTGCGTAGCAAGGAGAAAGGTTAGGCATACGCTTCTTTGGACGTCGAAGGCACATAAAGCTGTTTCATGTCGTTTACCCGGCTTTACATCATAACGCATATATTGAATGGCCGAGCGAAGACGTCTGCATCTTTAAAACAGTTCTTGTTTCTCCATACGAGACGTTCATTAATCACGTGAGTTTTGAAAGGGGGGGAGGGGTTGACCGAAATCACGAAATATCGCAAGGGAAGGGGGGGTCTAGTAAGATTTCAGGTGTATTTATTTTTTGTCAAACACTTAGTTATTTTGTATAAGTATTCTATATTAATTAATAAAACTTCGTGATTATAATACGCGCGACTTCTAAACCAAAAATAAGATTATATTTTATTTTTATAGTCTCCTATATGGTAAGAGAACACCGCCACCGATGAACAACCGCGACATATTCCGTGCATTGGTTGTGTGGTCGGCTTTTAACGCCGTTTAAGCCGCACTTTTAAGGGCCTCCAACATCCTCATTCACTCTGCGGATAACAGTACAAGTACAGTTTTACCCTGACCATTCTGTGAGCCTGTGGTAGCACTTCTGACGAACCGGCCCAATTGGTGCGTCAGGATGGCTCTCCCATGGGTGATCTATATAACTTATAACTACTTACTTAACTATATAACTTTAAATACTTGTATTTAAAGCTTATTATATACTTATATTAAAAATATTCGGAAAATTGTAAGATTCTCTGTACTTGGTACTAAAAATACACGCGATTTTTGATGGAAAAGAGCGGGAGGCAGTATTAGATCTCACTATATATCACCAAAGGGCTAAATGAAAGATCGCGTCATTAATGCGCGATAAATTAGACATATACGTCTAATGAACGTCTCGATTTAAACTCGTTTATTTATAAAAATTGATACAATTAAGATAATTGTATCATTTGCAGGTAATCTGTTAAAAGTGGGCAATATCATACTAATGTCAAAGATATTTTTTATTGGGAATGAGAAATTGAAAATCGGGGCCATTAAAACGTAAATATTATGTCGTAACGTTCTCGTGACGCCTGTTTAGGAAGCTACACGCGATAAGTTTATTGCACGTACATATCTAGTTGAATAGGCAGATGTTGGTTTGCATAATATGTTGCAGACTAGCCGAGCATTTGCATAGGAAGTTTGATAAGGATTAGTAAGCAACAGATATAGCTTTTACAGAGACGGCATTTAATTATTTTTTTTTAAATTAGATAACACGCATTGTATCATAAATACAAGACATATTATAACATTATCAACATTTTTGTATTGTTTATTTGCGTATTGGTTTGGAAATACTCCCGCTGGCAGCTGATTCCACAAAGGTGGTGCGCGGCACAAAATGCTTTAAAAAGCGCTCAGTAGTGGAACGACAAACAACGAGGTGAAAGATAATTGTATGATCATGTTGTACATTATTTTGTTCTATAATCAATGGTATTCGCAGCGCACAAGATGTAAGAAATTTTTAATGTATTTTTTTTACATCTTCGGTTACTTTATAGGCACTTTAGGAAGGCTCATCATGTTCATCGGAGGTGGCGTACACCGTTCTTTCCTAACAGTAAAAGATTCTTACAAATCCGTTCAGCACTTTCTAAGGCTATTCAATTCAAACAAAAAATCCTATCTTTCCCCTTTATACTATAGATACCTATCACCATCATCTTCGTCGCCAAAGGTCAACATACATCTATAGTCGTGTTTATAATGGAGGTAGGTTCGACTGCATCGCAAAACACCCGACTTTCTGATAAGCATTCATATTTCGTCAAGCCGTGACTAAAAACGTGATACGTAAGAAATTTACGCGAAGCCTGTTAGATTTCGGAACAATTTATAATTTTTGAAGTATCCTAAATAGAACTAAACCAAATCTATAATGAAGGTCATTTCGAAGCGGGGGAACAGTTCGACATTCACGGAAGCCGGTCCAGGCATGACGAGATAAAAGGGAAACAGAAAAATCAAAGAAGAACCTCCCTCCTTCGATTTATATACATTACCTACACAGCACATATTCTAAACAGTCATAATAAGCAAATCACAACACAAACACCTAACGTAATATTGTCCACAAATGTTGCAGGTATGATAATAAAGCCACAGCAGCTGGATCTGTCGGGTGACTTCCACCATCAGTTGTATCAGCTGCTGGAGTCTGTGAGGCTGACCAAACAGGAGGTGGTGAACATCTGCTCGCTGTACACGGACCTCGAGACCGCGCTGCGCAGGCTGTGGCCCGGTGAGACATGCCCACCCCTCGCTGAGTGAGCCCATGGCACCTTCACTTGACACAGGCGTTAATCTCATTATTATATCTACATGTCCACTCTTGATGAGTTCTCATCATTTATACCTGACTAAGGAAACGCTAACACTATAATTGGGAATGCCGTCAACGCACGTTATGGTGACTTCCAGGGTCTTGTACCTTGTTTTGAGACGTGTGTTCTGATTGAACAGAGTGCAGCACGGTGCCGTTCGGTTCCATCACCACGGGGCTGGGCATCAAGAGCAGCGACGCCGACTGCTTCGTGCTGTTGCCGGAGCACCTGAGGAGAGAGGACGGCAACTTGGTTTCCCAAGCCAAGCAGGCCCTGTGGCAGTATCCCGACTTATTCACCGAGGTGTACGCCATCCCCAATGCGCACACGCCTATCGTCAAGTTCTTCCACATCCCGACGGAGACCACATGCGACGTTTCGTTCAAGAACCCCCTTGGCTCCAGGAATAGCCGCTTGGTGGCGTTCGTGCTACACGCGGACCCGCGCTTTCTGCCGCTCGCCGTCGCCATCAAGTACTGGGCCAAGGTGCACGAGCTCTCGGGAACCGGAAAGATGACGAACTACGCCCTAACCATGCTCCTCGTGTTCTACCTGCAGCATCGCATGCCTCTGCCGGCCGTCGAGTGGCTCCAGCGGGACGTCGAGGAGGACCTTGTGGACGGCTGGAACACTGCCTTCCAGGCACGGCCGGACCTCTTGCAGCCGCGTGACTTGCAATCCGGTATCGCCGAACTTATCGGAGGCTTTTTCGAGTTCTACGCCAACTTCGACTTCGGCCTCCTTGCCGTGTGCCCCTTTCTGGGCCACGCTCTCGCGAAGGCTGCCTTCGCCGAACCGGACACGTTGCCCGATGTCCTGGAGCGCTACAAACGCAACGTGCGAAATAAATTGGCCAGTGCTATTAGGTTTACGACGCCGATCTGCATACAAGACCCCTTCCAGTTGTGCCATAACGTCGGGAGCTGTATCACTAGCAAACTCGCCGCCGAGTTGGTTCAACACTTTAAGTTTGCCGCAGAGACCTACCGGGTGTCGAAGACTGACGAATACACGAACTTTCTGAAGACAATTCTCTTCAACAAACCACCGAAGCTCGATAACTTCCGCAGTAAGGTTAACATTATCGTCCGCTTCAGGGACTTCGAACGAGTCACTTGCGACGAGTGGAAGAAGATAGTCAGCAGGGTGATACGGATTCTGTTCGAGGATATCTGCCACACAGCGCTCGTGAGCTTGAGCATCGACGAAACAGTGAAGCTGGAAGGAAAAAAGGAAGTCGAGACTTATTCGCTCACCTTGACCAAGCCCGTTTGGAAGAGGAAGGGCTTTCCTGGTCTGTTCAAGGACATGAAGGGCTCCTTCGTCGAGAAGCAAATTAAAATAACGAACGAGATAATGTGCACGTTTAAGGAAGCGTTCACTTTGAAGATGAAACTCTCGATTCGATTCATTCGGAGTACCAAAAGCGCAGTGGTGAAAATCGAGTACGAGGAGGGCGAACATGAGCACTTTCACGAGTTTGGCAAAATGTGCGTCATCATGCTTGGGGGCTGGTTTTCTAATGTGGTAAAGCCCTTGCTGCCTGCCAAGAATGAATCTACACACAATGAGCCAGCCAAGAAGGTCTCTAAACACGGCGAACAAGCCAAAAGTGAACAGCAGCAAAGTGAACATAGTATTAACAGAGACAGCAGTGGTTCCACGTTGAATGCACTATCAGAAAACTTACAGAGTGCCTGCACTACAAGTGATGACTCTGACGTGCATACTTCTCTCTGTTTATAGTAAATGTAACTGAATTAAACGACCTACCAATACTTAATAAAGGACTTGTTATTTGTACTTCCATTAGCATAGTATTTTGTTTCTGTATTTTAGATAACACAGGTTGGTGGAAACAGGAAATCAATTTGTTTATAAGACAAAGAAGGTATTGTAGCAGACATTCTGTTCTACAACACACTTTTATTAAAAAAAACTTATGTAATTGACAATATTCCATCTCCTTCAAATTGAGCAGAATTGATAGGTAGAGAGAGTCCTAGTTAAAAATATCAACCAGTTGATCTGAATTTTTCACATCCTTTATGTTAATTAATTTTTGTTGAACTTTTTCTCTAATCAAATGGAATTTAACATCTAAGTATATATAAATTAGTCTTTTTATGATAAACAGGATTATTTATTAGTTCAATTGCGCTTTGATTATCAATGCACAAACTTGTACAATTTTTAACAATATAAATTGTCTTCACAAGTTTCTTAGCAGCTTCACAAACAGCTGCAAATTCGGTTTCAGTTATTGATAAAGTACACAAGGTAGTTTTTACTCAACCAAGATATGGGACACCATTCAACATAGAAATATAACCACTAGTTGATTTTCTTGAATAATGAATAATTTATGAAACTTTTATGACTCTGGTACTTTATACATATATTTTTAGTTTTGTAACATAACTAATAATTCTCTAAAGCTGATAAACATAAATAGAATCTACATAATAGATTTGCTTCATAAGCAATATCTAGTCTTGTTGTTGTAGATAGAAACTGTTTGGATATGTGGTGCTCTCATATTTAATTACTATTCAAAATATCGACTTTTACCGACACGAACCGCATTAGCATCTTAACACCATTAGAATATCCAACAAATACACAATTGTCTGCCTGAGACTGTACAAATCCAAATTTTTAAAGAATACTAGTACACTTCTGATTCCAGAAACGTGATGCCTGTTTTATCTGCCGGTGCTTTCATTCCATCAGGAATTACTATAGGTAAAAATATCATCTAACTCTCCATATAGATAAGCTGTTGCATCGAATTTACATCGTAAAAGTCACATCGAATCGTTTCAGGTTCCAATTATTATATAATATCGATTTATAGACGTTTTCAATACTTAGAATTTTATATCGAAATATTAAATATCGCTAAAAAAATTTCAACAAGTCTAACAATGTCGCTAGATAGAGCAGTTTCGATATGCATAGCGACTTTTTTTTAATCAATCTAGCTGCTAAAAGAACTTAGCGACTCTATAAGCAAAGCTACACTAACCCCAGTCATCATCATCATCAGCCCATTCAAGTCCACTGCTGGACATAGGCCTCCCCTAAAGACGCTTGGTCATAGGGGGGTT
>DWCF01000085.1:0-71066 GCA_018230265.1 Delias oraia | reverse complement strand
GCTCGTCCGAAGTGATACCACGGGCTCACAGAATACTCAACGTGAAATGGTAGTTGTACTTGAAACGGTGCTTCTACAATTGTTTCGCTGAGTGAGTGAGGATATCAGTGGCCCTTAAAAATGCCGTTTAAGTGGCCTAAGATGCCGGCAACACAGCCAATACGCGGTCTGTTGCCTGGTTATGTATGGGCAGCTCTTATCATATAGGAGACCCAACAGCTCCGTTGTCTGCTCCACAGTAAAAAGAATAATAAATTGGCAGTAAATGATTAATATAATAATTAACAACTCAATATTGTTTAGAGGCGTATGGAGAATTCTTCACTTCCAAATGATTAAATGGTTTTAATTCAATCGAAGCATGGAACCACTATAGGTATATCGTACGGTAAGCGAGTTACAGAATCATTAGGGCTCAATTGTTTTGTGATCTGAGCAGATCGGCCCTTCAATTATACGCCCTGTGTAACCACACTTTGATTGAACCTTTGTGTCGTGAACGATTTATCACTTTGTTAATCGACTATACGTTTTATAAGACTAACATTTGGGACGGATTCTGCACCGATTCCCGTTAAAACGTATCATTAATAATTATTAACTGTAGGTCGTACCACAAAGCGTGGAGTATCGGGTACGATGCATGGTCCGAATGTAAATTTTCAATTATTCGGTCATACATATATTCGGTATACAGTCAAAAGCTAATATAGCGACTTTGTAGATACTGTATTTGCTGACGTTATATACGATAGTTATTATAAGCAATACCAATACCTAGTACAGCTATTATATTAGATGTGTAAAAAATAAACAGTAAAACCTGGATAAGTGAGATAACTCTATTAGCGAGAATAAGATTGTGCTCCCTCTCGCTTATCTAGGTTTGACTGTAAATTTATAAAGAAATATGTAATTAGAATACAATATTTACTAAACTGTTTACAGTACGGATTATATACTTTACTAGTACTTAAAGTAACATTTCTTTAGTCTGTTTTAGCCAAGGATCAAATATTTTTGCATTTTACGATTCATACTTTTTAAGGGTGCTAAGGTGCTACGCGAGATGCAGGTCGCCTCCGACAGGTATCCGTGGAGGTCAAAGCGCGAGCCTATGTTCAGCAGTGGACGTCTTACAGCTGAAATGAGTAAGACTCCTCAAGGTATGAGTATCATCAGTATTAAACTATTCGTTAAAGACAGTAAATTTTTGTACATTTTAAAAATTTAGTATATTTTTGTATTCCTGAGACAAGAAGAGGTCGGTCGTTATTGTTATGTCGCTATCCAAAGTTGTTATAGCCTGTATAGGAACCTTTACTGGAGATTCTGACACGACCTTACAATCTGGCTGTTACAACCGATCGGTCGTTGTAAACGATGACGTCATAATTGGTTTCAATTGTATGGATGTTCGGTATTCAGAAAGCGTTTAGTAATTGCTTAAAAATGACGATAACTGTCACAGGATGCCGGAGAGGGGTGTGTTAGAGACATGCTTGGTGAAACAATCCAGGTGCGGTGTAGAGACTATATCAGGAGGCCAAGATTGCATCGTGTCCTTCGGTTCTTGAGTTGAATGCCTACTGCGGCTCCCGAGAGCTTTTCTCGTAAGAAAGGAATGCGTAAATCCATTTTCTCATGATTTATTAAGCAAAATTAAGTGTTTATTTTTTATTCCATTGTTTTGACATATCGTATTTGTATAGTGGTAATGTGTTATGCTACTGAATAAAAAAATTAAAACTTTGATTAACATCTGAATAAATTCGTAACCACATGTGCTGATAATGCCTTTATTTCGTTGTCGCACGTTTAAAGAAAACAGTTTGACGTATTAAACATGTCTATTTCATAAATGATATAGCCTATATCGTCACGAACTCGCCATGTAGGTTATATAGAACGCAAAAATAGTGAAATTCCTTTGAATTATAAATAGCAAATGAAAATATCTCTATGTACGAATTTTTAATATAAGGTAGATTTTTGCTTTTTCTTAGCTTTTTCTCAACTCAGCTAGATTTTAAACAAAAACCTCAAAATCTGTACACTCGTTTAAAATCTTAAACGACTCGGTCTCGTATACAACATCAATAGTTTTAAAAAGTTACAAAATTTTATAGTAACTGAGCTTATACATACAAATATTTGTATACCTTCTATATGTAAGTGAATAAAATAAGTAGTTGCTCTGAAAACAATCTATTTATTTAAAGAACAATCAAATAAAACAAACTTGTCAACAAAGAAACTATATTCATTTCAATCTTTATCGCCATTACGTTCTACGATCTAAGCATTTCGTTCATAGACAATGACACAAAGAGCGCGGGAAAAATTCAAATTACGTAAAACTAATTTCTTAACAAATATATTTTACATACGGTATTTTGATAAAAGTGAGTGGCATACGAGCGGGTAGCTCTTCGAAAAAAGTGCCTCATCGCTCATGGACACTGTTACCCTCAGCCGGGTCACAGATACATTGGCCCGGCTGAGACTAAGAGTGTCCATGGGCCTTTTAGGGAAACCAACGAATGTATATTGACACTGGCAATAACATTACCGTTAGTCATTAAAGACAAAACCTTTGAATAACTTGTCTATAATTTATAATTAATGTGCTAAGTGTTAAATAGAATTTGTGACACCTTGAACTGCTAATCTAGTTTATATTCCATAAGTAGTGTCTGTGTTAATAAGCCGGTATTACTCTTGGCCTTTAGGGATTAAGCCGTAATACTCCAAGCCTACACATTTATTTAATTATCTTTTAGGAAAGTCAACGAAAAACCACCTAGTTGTATTTACTCCAGTAACTAGAATTTAGACATTTACATTAATATCCAGTGCGGGGTATTTTTTCATCTTAAATAAGCGCGGATTCACCGCCGTCCATGTTTTTTGGTTGTGTTGCCGGCTTTTTACGCCACTTTAAAAGTATTTCAATAGCCTCTTATATTCTGTTTAACTCAGCGAAACAGTAGAAGAACTGTTTCACGCTCACAGAATACCATATTGTCAGCCCGTGCTATCATTTCGGATGAGTCGGCCGAATTAGTGCGACAGCATCGAGCTCATAGCTCTCTCATGTGTGTGACAGTATTAAGACACTCACTCAAAAAAAAATCCAATTCAAAAGACGGAATAAATTATAAATAAAATTATAATTATATAAAATAGTCTGAATGCGATGACTTAATTAATCACATTTCCAATTCAATTATTACCAATACTTACAGTAACAGGATTCCATTGTTATGAATCGCTTACCTTGGTTTTGAAAGTTGATAGTGCCGCCATTGTTATTGTTAATTTGATACCAAAGCTTCTTTAAACTGCATCATACAAAGTGCCGTCTTTAATTTAAATACTTTTATATAAGAACGTTATCGTAGCTCGTCGCCGAACGGTTTTGTTAGCTACCGTGACGTCATGGTTATGGAATCCGGTCTGGCTGAATCTTAGCTTCGACTTGACTGTAGCCAGGTAGTGTTAACACTTCCGTAGGAGAGCCATGTTACCATGGAGACATGCTAACGAAATATTATTACATACTCGTCATTCTCCTCTCTTTTTAAGGCGGTCCCTCATGCGTTAGGATCGTGGTCAGCTCTAGGGTTACTTTTGGAACGCATGATTTCCTTCTGTTTCTATCATACGCATCTCTTACGACTGTGTAGAGTTTGAGGACGACGACTCTTTAACTTAATCGGACCATCTTGTTGGTGAACGGCTTCGCGATCTTTTGCCTTCTGTATTCCCAACTACGATCAGTTACCTATATATTATATAGAGATAGCAGTCTCTGTGCGTATAATGTGGCTAAAGCATGACAGAATATGCTGCTGTTGTGTGGGTGAGCGAGTGTTTTTCATCATTCTCCGCAAAGTAGTAAACTTTATCAAACTTTTGATACAATGACTTAAGAGTGCTTTAAAGATCCGAGTATCAGATCTTATCATATGGTTGATTTATATCGTTTCATTAAATATTGTTTGATCTTCCATGACAGTATTTATCTATATTCAATTTATAATATTCTGAGCTCTCGTGTTGCTAAACGATTGACTATATATGCCAGTAATTTACACCTAGCACGAAAAGTCACAATTTTTTAATATAAGTAAGTAATATTACAGTGAGCAGGTTAGTCATTCTGGTCAGTTAGGCATTTTTTTTATGATATAGAGTAGGCGGGTCTCCAATGTGATAAGAGATTACTACCACCCAAGGACAACCGCACAATAATCTGCGCTTTGGTTGTGTTGCCGACTTATTACACCACCTAAGCGGTAGAATTTCAAGCGCTTTCGATATGCCCACTCACTCAGCGATATACAGTACAAGTAGTATTAATTAATGCTTGAGTATATGCTTCAGCGCGGCTGTCCCACAGGCGAAACTCAATTAACGGTATTAGTATTTAAAACCTTTTATAGAGACTAACATAGTTTAGAAAAATTAACATTTGTTTGTCCTTCTGGAATCTGGTTAAAAACTTAATAGGTAATTTATGTTCTCAGAAAAAACACAGATGTTGTAAAGGTAGTCTATTGTGAAATAAAATCTATGTTAGTTAAGTAGGTTGATCAATAAATAATTCCAAATTGCCAGCTTGCGATTTTAAGCAGATTTTAAAAATTGTCACGTCAGATTATATTGCGAAACTAAGTCATGTGTAAGTAAATTTACTTCAATTGATCTATGTACAACAATGCACAGTCAATGCAAAAAATATAAGGCGTAAGGTGTTAGGTAAGGATCTTGAATTATAAATTTTGATTAAAACTCTGTTTTTATTTATTCATCATCAGCGATCCGGCGCTCATAGATCCCCTTAGCCACGGCTGGGTTGCGGGTGCGTTGCAGCTTCTTAGGGATATGTACGTATTTTTGAAGGTTACCAACTTGTAATACTAGAAGAAAAAAATAGAACTAGAACAATTAAAATCAATAAATTGAATAACGCTGTCTTGTTTGTAGATATTTCACGATTGAAAAATTATAAATTAGCCTCTCTGTTGAAATTTCCCAAGTATACGTTTCACTCGTCCATATATACAAACAAAAACCAGCGCATTAGTCATCTTAGCAACAAGTAATGTTTACATAGATTTATATCTTTCATCGTGTATGCATGTAACGCTCACACCGGATGTGTGATATTCACAAAACAAACCTAGACAAAACATCCTTATCACTGTTCCGAACCTTCTTAGCAGCAGGAACCCATGGATATTAAATTACGTTCTTCATAAATAATGTCAAAATAGTTGAACCATATCCTATGGGATATGGTTCAGAGTATATATACTCTCTAGGAAGATAAATACATAAACTAAAAAAAATATTTGAAGCTTTAAATTATAGAAACACAATTAATTGATGCTGACGTTTAAAAAAATAAAGGTAGCCAAATAAGCAGCAACAGCAAGAAATTTGACAGGATTAAATTATAACAAAATTTTAAAAAAAACATTGTCGTTGGCTGGGAGTGTCCATGGGCAGAGAACCGCTTATCCTAGGTGAGATTCCTGTTCTTTTGCCACCATTTTAATAAACAAAAACAATTTAAATTTATGTAAACTTAATTATTGATTCATTTTATAAAGATATTATAGCGTCGCAAATGTTTCAGAAATAAATTCCAAGATACAGGCCAAAGAGACCAATGCAAAAATTATCTAAAATATACATATTTTTGAGTGCTTGAGATTTTAGGGAAGAGTGGAAATCACATAGTATATATATCAACTATAGTCAACTATGTGTATTATTAGGCACTAAGGCAAAACCAATATCGGCTCATCATCATGAACTGCTGATGGCGGCGCCCACTAAGCGCCACGGTGTTCCCTGCTAGACAATGAACGATACATACAATCAGTCGAGCAATCGACCGATAAGGCTACAGTGACCTTGGAGTCAACTCCTAAAATGACTGGAGCAGAAGGCAACGGAAAACCACTGCTGCTATTTCCCAAGAGAGGCAGCAGGAACGATTTACAACTCTGATACTGACCACGATCCTCAGACATCCGACTACAGAGTCTGAAATATTATTGTCTACGGTTCTTATAATGTCTAAATTAATACTTTTTGGTGCAAGATTTGTATTGCATAATCGAATGATTTTGAAAATAGAATACCTAGATTTAAGACGTATTATGTAAGTTAAGATGTACTTGAAAATGTAAATTCAGGTTACATTGAAGGCAGGTGGCGTGGTAATTGCATGTGCCGGTTCGTTTGCCGACAATCGGGTTTGTGGTGGCACCCAGCGGCGCGCACCCGACTCCAATTTTATCACTTGTGATCAAAGATGACATGAGATTTTTACTTATAGTATATATATATATACTTAGTCTAGTGTCAAAACAAAATAAAGAATATGAAAATATTTAAAATCATGTGTAATATCATAAAATAACCTTCATCTCATCTATAATAAAAACCCTTTCTTTTTACCATACTTGTCAGATATTACAGCAAACTTACTCATTCAACTAACAAATAATTTAAGAGTTATTATTAATTTTCTCCTTAATTATTTTCTAATTCTTTCTTTTATGTAAGTTGTCACAGTTCCTTATAGCATTTGAGATACCAAAATAAAATTCACTTTGTAAAGTTGATAGTTAAAACAATTTTTATTAACTTTTGTCACTAAAATGTTAATATATACTATCATTATAATAGATTATTTTTTGAATTTTTCTAGTGAGTGAGGATATCGTGGCCCTTAAAAAATTACGTTTAAGTAGCATAAAAAGCCGGCAACAACCAATACGCGGACTTTGGCGGGTGTCCTCTTATCACATAGGAGACCCACCTTCTCCGTTGTCTGCAATACTGTAAAAAACCTGGTGATTCTTTTGACGCTTTATACTCTTAACGAGAACTATACGAACTATTGTGAGATAAGGGTGGTATAATTAATTTATGGACGCAGTTTATGAGGATTTCACAAAACCTAATTGAATCACAAATCCATATATGTAATAAGCTAATGTTTATACCTCTTTAGTACACCGAACAAGCGAAAAAATGTAAAAGGCCAAGGGTAAGGCAAAAACCGCAAATAAAATTCCAATTACGGGAAAGAAATGACATATTCGGTTTGCACAAATCCTTAAAACGTCATCCAGATATCCATTACATGTCTATTAAATCTTACGACATATTTGTAGGGCTCAGTCAGCAAAGATTTCCCCTAGCAAACACGGCGCCGATTACGAGCTCGGCCGACTGGAGTAAACGAATATAAAACACATGCGGGAAGACGAATGCAAAATGTACTCATCAAGTTTTGCATAAGTCAACACTGCTTTACCCCTTGCCGCGCCCAAATGCCACCGGCCGTGGTTCAATTGTTAACTATTCACCTCTATTCGAATTTTGTTAAGTATTTTTCAACGTTTGCAATACACACTTATAGTTTTATACTTACTAAACAATTAGTTGCCGTATTCAACTATTTACGTTAAATTAATATTTGTATGTAATACCTTAAATAAAAAGTTACTAGTTAGGTTATTATGAATGTTTTATCCCAGAAGTTATCATGAAGAAGTTATTATGAATAAGCTTTTACTGTACTGTCTATAGTTGTTGCAATGCAATTAAAGAAATTTATTAATTAATAAAATATATTAATAAAATTTCGAGCCGTGTGAGAGCCATAAAGCATATTCTGAAGCACTAATTGGGCCAGCTCGTCCGAAGTGATACTTCGGGCTCACAGAATACTCAGCGTGAAACGATACTTGTATTGTGATTCGTAGAGTGTTCGGATATCGCAGGCCTTTAAAAATGCCGCTTAAGCTGCGTCAGAAGCCGGCAACACAACCATGTGCAGACTGTGGCGCGGTTGTTCATGCGATGAACAACCGCGATGATGATATATGAGACCCACCTGCTCCGATCTCTCTCTGCTATAGTAATATATATATATATATATATATAATTACGCAGCAAAATAGATATTTTAAATTCAAGTATTATAGGGTAGGTTGGTAAAACAAAAACCTTTGATTTGATTCTCTGTAATAGGTGATAAAGATTTAGTTTTTTTAAATCTTTCATACATGCACAATTAAACTTGTGTTTATGAATTATATAAAATATAACATACATACGTAACCCTTAAGAAAAATAAATATTAAGATTAAAATATTAAAACAAATATTTTTTTTACTAGATTTATATTCGTTGTTATTAATTGATTATCCTTATTAAAGTATAAATTATATAAACTCATAATGTAATTTTTGCTTTTTTAATGCTATTTTTTATATTAACACTAGAAACTATAATTATTTACATTAATATTACATGCAACACTATTGCTTAAAAACTTTGTTTTTGTTGTACCCACTACCCACAATTTTTGCTAACCTAAGATTTATATTTAGTTGTATATCGTGTTAATTACCATAGATTTTTTTGAAAAGAGTTAACATATTTCTTTAAACAAAATAAATATTCACAAATG
The DNA here is from genome assembly GCA_018230265.1 of Delias oraia. Taxonomy (NCBI): domain Eukaryota; kingdom Metazoa; phylum Arthropoda; class Insecta; order Lepidoptera; family Pieridae; genus Delias; species Delias oraia. The sequence continues at coordinate 62,563 of DWCF01000085.1, read as the reverse complement.
TATTGACTATAAATTTGTCCTCCTGAATTTGGTGTGAGTTTTCTAAATGCGGTATTATTGTTTCGATGGTCAAAGTTTTATAAATATTTAAATTGTTTCTGGATAAAAATTAAACAGTTAATTTCATATTACCTGCCAAAGAGGATATGTTTTCCTGAATTTATAGTGAGTTATTCAAGTGCATGACTTTTTTACTACCGCAAATATTTTTATTATGCTATAGCAGGCAACGGAGCACGTGGATCTCCTATTTAGTAGCAGAACACCGCTGCCCTTGAACAATCGCTCCGTAGTCCGCACATTGATTGTGTTGCCGGCTTTTTACGCCGCTTAAGCTGCACTTTTAAGAGCGTCCGATATACCCATTCACTCTGTGAAACACAGTACAAGTACAGTTTCACGCTGAGTATTCTGTGAGCCCGTGGTATCACTTCGGACGAGCTGGCCCAATTAGCGCGTCAATATATGCTAAGCATGGCTTTCCCACGAGTGGAAACAAGCAAATGTATATAAACAAACAGCACGTGTACCAAAAACCTGACCTACAAAGCCAATTTGAAGGACGTCGAGAAATGGAGAGTAACCTGACGTAGCGACAAGCAAAGTGATGAGTCGCGCGTGGCCGAAGCTGGCTCAAGGAACCTATTGATTGTCAATAGTGCCTAGTTAGCGATACGTTCCGCGCGGGGCTGCCTTCCCACCTCCTCTCCAGTCTGTTCTACTTCCGGTTTGAACCTTATGAACCTCTTTTCGTATCTGCAATAATGATTAATTTATTTTTTAATAATGAGGTTCAATATATTCCATAGTTATCTATGTTCTGATCGTTTGAGCTTTATGAATCCTTTTTCAGATCCATAGTAATGTCAAATTTATTTTTTAATATTGCGATTCAATATGTTCAATGATGTAGCTTTCTCGAATTTTTATTACACTTATAATTGCGAAAGACAATTTATTTTTATGAATTTCAACTTAATTCAAATCAGGAGTAATTACGGCACAAGATTATTGAAGCATAAAGTCACATTTAGAATTACATATTTTTATTATTTTGTACCTTTTGAAAGACAATTAATGATTTTTTTATCCTTAATTTTGTATTATTAAGGTATGTTTTTGTTAAGATTTGGTTTGATGATTTGGTGATTTTGTTAAGAGGCATTTTAGGAGCCTCCGATATCCTAAGTCACTCAGCGGAACACCGTAGTACCCCTGTTTTAAGTAGAATTACCACGCTGAACATTCTGTGAGCACGTGATATCACTTCGGACGAGCCAGCAGAATTAGTGCGTCAGAATATGCTTCAGCTCCCACGAGTGCGATAGTATTAATATATATATATAGCGATAGAATAAATTAGAATTTATAAATTATCCGGACTGGGATTCGAACCCGATACCTCTCGCTTCATGAAGACTTTAAACTCCTTTGATACAAGACTCTCAAAAAACATTAAAATATTTTATACTAATTAATTATTTAATCAATTACACTTTAAATAATTTTAACGCGATGCTTCTATATAAAATGCTTTACATGATTCAAGAATCATATTTGGAATAAACATAAAAGAGATTCGCAAATTCCGATGCTGATACGAGTACTCGGGTCGACCTAATACGGGAGTATCGACCGGCGCGACCCTGCTTAGCTGGCACACTGCTCAACCGTTTTTCCACCATCAGCCCTTTTGTAGCTTTCCGTGACTATAATAACAGGTGTTCGCTATGGAATGTAGGTATTCATTTTTTTAATTTATACTACAATTAGCCTATGAATTAAGTATGAAGAATAATATAATAAATTAGAAGACTTTAACATTTTATACTGGTAATTTTTAAATTATTTATTAAAATCTATTAAAAAAAATTCAATAGTTTGATGTTTACTATATTTATTTTAATTTTTGAAATTTAAGAGACAGAAAAATGAGAAATTATCGTCATTTCCCTTTATTATAGGTAAAGTTTCTTTATGTAGGAGAACGAAAACATAAGTATGTTTAAGGGTTAAGCGGTCCATCAACCTACATTGTTAGAATAGCCGCGGATGCGTTGCTGACCGTTTACAATTTGTTTTAAGTTTCTCATGGCTGTAAAATAATAACAATAACTTAATTATTTTGTATATATAAAGATTTTACAGCTTTTTTTATGCTATGTGTTTCTTTCAGTTAGAAAATCAAAAAAATATCATTCATTTAAGTAATAAGTAAATATTACTTAAATTAAAAAGTAAATAGTATTAATTTATTCATATATAATAAATAAACAAATAGTAATAATATTTATTATATTAATGTAATTAGTAATAATTAGTTGTCTTCAATAAGATTATGATCATATTGATATGAGTTGTAGACGATTGTCAAAAGAGATTCTATTGTTTTTGATAATTGAAATCTCAGCTCACTAGGGTAAAAATGTTATCGAAATAAGATCTATTTGAGGAAGTAAATTATTTATCTGTGACAAAATGGAAAGTCGATGACGTCACTTGGTACGACCTTGCCACTAGAAAAATGTGCCGCGTCGCAGCCTCACTGCTGGCTCATCACGGCCCGGCCATCGCTCTCTGCTGTCTACACTCCGCACTCCACCATGCTGACCTCACAGACTATATACACATAAGCTAAAAATTTATTCTATTTACAAAAAATGCTTGTGGTTGTAGAGATACTCTTTGGGTTTTATAACGAAGATTATTTATGTATAAAATTCGTGCTTTTACGAGTTTGACAGTTTTGACAATATTGAAATTTTCAAATTTGTTGTACAAGATAAAGGTAATACTATATTTTAATTTTGTTGAGACATAAAAAAAAATCATCGCAACATACCTAATAAATAATAGTGACTTACGGTTTATCTCAAAGATAAACTAAGTATGTACAGAAGGTTAATAATATTACTAACATTTAACCCTACTTTCCTACTATTAATTTAAATTCTTAACCACATAATGATTGAAAATACCCATTATTAAAGTGCTTCCTTATTACTTTTGATTTATATTATACATGTATTTTGTAAAAATGAGTGCAAACAACTTATTGAAAATATTACATTGAAATTAAATTCTTAGCTTTCAAATCTTTATTTACCATACCAGAAACTCTTTATTTTAACAAATTTAGAACGATTATTTTAACAAGTCACGTTATGTACGAATGATATTAAGTATGCATAGGTACAATGAGTGTAAATGAGTGCAAAAAACTTCTTGAAAATATTACATTCAAATTAATGTTTTCTTAGCTATAAAAGTGATAGAATACAATTACAACAAATTAATTTTTTTATCAAATTTATAAAGATAACTTTGACGGCTCTATCTACGAATGATTACTTCATTCGTTAAATAATTAACAATAGACTTCCTAAATAAAAAATATGAAAGCTCTTACGCGTTCTTACAAAATTATCGTAGTAAATTTGTGGTATATATCATATAGCAATAAAATGGTTGCAAAAAAAATCCACTAAAATGTGGAATAATTGTGCCATTCATTATTATGATGTACGGACAAAATGGACCATTATGCCTCTGGACCCGCAGTAACAATGCCTATAATTCTTCTCGACTTCATTAACAGGCTTCCATTTGCATGACAGCCTCGACTTATGTACAACTACAGCTTATAATAAGCGTTTTGTAGATAAGAAGAGAAAAGCCAAGTCTATACTATGCTCTGAAATACAACCAACGAACTGCATTCCCTATAAAACGCTACACGAAAATGCGTCTTAAACCTCCGCACATAAGATCACCGTTCCCATTTTCCATTTACGTGACTGAAATTCAGTCTAGATGTACGACGGTGGGCGCGATCTTGTCCTCTCACTCTGGCGGGGCGTGGCTTTTATCGGCACGCCTTGTCTCTCCCTCTACGAAGGCTTTCCATATCTATACTAGTTGACTGTGACTTGTATATTTTAAAGTCTTGGGCTAAAAGAGTCGCAATTTAGAATAGAAAAATATTAATATCTCGCTCAACTATGTAACGATCTATTATTGGATGTAACAAGTAGTGGGACTATTATTTACTTTAAGGTATATTTTTTTACGATATTTTAAAATAGTAAAATATACGTTCTACGATTTGAGAAATTTATTATAACATCATTTGTTTGTAACAATCTTCGTGACATTATATACTTTGACAGTTCTCTCTATGTTTGTCTTTGGTTAAAATGTTGGTTTATGGCTATAATTTGTATCTCCATTGGAACTTTATTTATTCTTGCTCGATACTCTGTCGTTATTATTGTAAATATAATTACTGACACTGGTAACATTTTGATGGCTAGTCAGAGAAGCCAAAAAAATAAGAAGAAACTTTGATAGACTCAGAGTGTAAGCTTCTTTTAAATAAAACGCATGTATACTGCAAATTTGTGTTCATACATTACAAACACATATCAATTTTACAGCGACACCTTGAGGCATTCAATTTAAAAGTAATTAACAATATAAATAATATGTATCGTATTTGTTTTTCATTTACCCATGAAATTACTACTTTAATAAGCATTCTTTGTGTCGTCGCATTATCAAAGTAACACGATACACTGATTCTAATAACAGACCGTTTCGAGTTACAAATTACAAGAAACTTTGTACGTAGGTACTGCATTTTTATTCCTTGTATGCAACAATGTAAGTATGACAAGGTATTGGCAATATTCATAAACTCTCTAACTTATAATATTTAATTATCATTGAATGGCAGATTTATTTTATCGCACAAAATAACAAAAATTGTTACGATATACAGGTTTGTTTTGTGCTTATAATTTCTTTGTAAGTTGCTTTTATAAAATATAATATTCTATTACAGACTGTAGTATGCTTATTTTTTTATTATATCGACCCTGCCGGTCAGACCTTAGACGTTAAAACTGACAAGACAAGTTTGAAACAACAAATATACCCAAATATTTGGTAAAGATTACATTTTCAGATTTATGAATATATTATACTAAAATATATTATATATTAAACTGTTGAGAGTTCAAAAAAAGTTATCTTTTTAGTATTTATAGTAATATATTTCTATATTACATTAAACAACCAGGATATTAATAAAAAACGTAGTTAAAATATCTTTAAAATAATCTAAAACTACTTTGTACCAATTATCTTAACGTATTATAAAAAAAAATAATTCAATAATAAGCTCTGCCTTCTAGCGGTCACAATTTTACAGAATAAGTTTTTTCCAACTTCAGTTCTAGAATACTATAACATTTTTTTTTATAGCGAACAACGGACCAGTTGGTTCTCCTATATGGTAAGAAGACACACCGCCATAATACAAAAACAACGTCACTCCTCAGTCTAACTATGGTATTTAAGATTTAATATCCAGAAATAGTTCAAGAACTGTTAAAATAAATTACCTAAAAAGTACCGCTGAGTTTGTTTTGCCGGTTCTTCTTAGGTCTGGGTAGGCTTGGAAGTAGTAAACCGTTCAAAAGTCATTGTAAAATCCTAATTGATAAATAAAATACTTTATTTAACAATTCACTAACAAATTATAAGATACTGTATTATTTTGCTGTTAAAAGTTCATATTTTATGCATTTCAGGGAAAAAATATTTTAATTCGAAAATTATACAAATTATTGACTGTTATTATAACCTCATTTTTATTGCAAGAGTTGAGCAATCATCAATTCAGTCAACTGGTTCAACATTTGTATCGCAAAATCAGCACCCACAAGTCATTGTCCTTATTTTGAATTAAAATTTAAAACATTCAAATAATTTTACTATAAATATTAATTTTATATTTTCGTATTTTGAATTATAAAAGTATTAACATAAATAATTAAATAAAAATATATTTTTATATTAACCTCTTTTATTAATATTTGAATGAAATTCTTAGTATGAACTAGAGGGTTTTTTTAATATAATAATATAATTTTAAAACAATTATAAGCACTTAAGTTTCATCTTTCCTTACTGCAAATTTAAGAGATGTATTTTATATTCCCATCCATTCTCTTAACATGTTAATAATTAATGTTCATCAAATTTAAGATGATAATAGAGATAGAGAGATAAGATCCATGTTAGAGATAAGGTCCATGAATTATATATTTGTTTTTATGATAATCTGTAAGTTTTCAAAATTATCATCCTAAATTTGATATAAAATTTAATTATAACATTTATAAAATTCAAACTGAACCCCAACAATTCATAATTTTATTACTTATTTATTTGAAAATAGATTTAAAAAACTATTGTGGATGGCAAAAAACATATTTTTTTAATTTTTGAGCATAGACTAGATAATTAACTTACTATAGTAAAAGGGCTCATATATTATGATATATTATAGATATCAAAAGTAATAATAAAAATAATACATAAAAATTACTGACTAATTAAATTTATTGCAATTTTTAAAAAAATGCCCAGATTCAATTTAAAGACACAAGCAAAAACCTTTAATCACCTCAATGTTAAGTTAGAGTTATTGTAAAAGTCGAATCTTTTTGTTTTACTAATAATTTTTCCTAAGTAGAAAATTAATACTTTTCTTGTATTCACCGTCTTACTGTTATGACGAATATTGATATCTTCTGATCCATTTATCTTTATGAAAATAAACTTATTAAATACAAAGTTTCTTATCTGTACATAATAAATGGCCAAAACAGAAGTATAAGCATGATTTTTAGAAAATGTGGCAACTATTATGATTGGGAAACTTAACAGTTGGAGGTTTACTCCGTCGGCACAGGATTATGCTAAAATTTCACACAGGGAAGATGCAATAAAATAGATTGTTTATTTTTCAATATATTTTATTAGGAAAACAAAAATTCCTATAGATAGTTAATCATTATTCAAGTAGGTATTAATATCTATTTACAATCCCCTCATATCTGACCAATCCGGCTGTCGAACCATTCGATAAATTATATTACATAGTTTGATTTATATTATAACGAAGCTATGCATATATGACACAACCATACATCTTTATCTCGGTGTAGCAACCATCTCAAACGAATCCGTCGGTCGTCACACCATTAATAATAGAAAAACTATAAAACTGGAACCGATTATCAACGTCAAACTTAACAAAAGCACGAACAGTCCGCGGTGGAGTCAGTAGCGCTGCCAGGCGCAGGCGGCGGAGGCCCCGGCGGGCCGCGGCGCCGCACCCTGCCGTCACAGCTCCGAGAAGAACTCCGGCGATGAGTGAGGCGTGGGCGGCGCGTGGCCCGCTTGCGGCACCGCGTGCTCGCAGCCCAGCAACGTCAAACGCTGCTTGAGGACGTCCCGCTCGTGAGTCATACGAGCCACCTGCAACTGGAGGCGGTGCAACTCGTCCTGCAGCGATCGGTTCGCCAACTCGAGCTCCTGTCGTTGCTGCAGCCGCTTGCTGCGGCAGTTCTGAGCGTAGCCCCTGTTCTTCAGCGTCCGCCGCTTCTGTTTCAGTCGCGTCACATCCTCCCGCGGGTATCCGTGGAGGCGTTTGTTCAGCTCGCGCACGCTCAGGGTCATTAGTAAATCGTCACTTATAAGGTCGTCCCCGCAGGACGACGGCTGGTAGGAAGGCAGCGGGCCGGTCCGCGGCGAGAGCGCTGAACACGAGCTCGGTGGACGCATCCCCACCTGCTGGATGTGGTGGTCCTGACCGCGCCACTCGCGACGGTCCCACTCCTCGAAATTTCCACAAGGAACTGTTCGCATATCGAGCGGCTCTCTCATGTGCGGCAACCATAACACGTCGTCTACGGGTGCCGGCCGGCATGGACTGCGTCCAATCGGCGCCGGGGGCGTCTCTGGAGGTGTGCTGGGGTCTACCGCGATGGCTACGTGAGGTTGTGGGTATGGTCCTGCGTCAGGCCACTGACGGTAGGCGCGGGCGCACGCAGGCAGAGCCTCTACGAGGTCATGCCATCCGGACCTCAAAGGTTCCCGCTTAACTAGCTGATGGTCTTCGAGATGATCCAATTCGAAGTTCTGCACGTACTCGTCCGCTAATTGGTCCTCGTCCGCTTCGCGGTGCGGTTGCGGAGTGAGCGTTTGCATGGCGCTCGACTGAGGACAGTCGTCGGGCGCGTGTTCTACCATGAAAGCGTTCGGAACGCGCGTTCGCCGGAAACGGACTGCCGGCGCGACGCAGGGCGGCGCGAAACTCCGCCCTTTAGTCCAATGACGTTGTGCGGCGCGCGCACTCGCTACAGCCTTATTAACGCGAATATAAGCCTCGCAATGAGACATCACGCTATAAACACAACATATTTACTTACTGTCACACTTACACACATAATTGAACCGTATATACATAGGTACGAGTGAAATACTCTTACGTAACAACAGCTCACGCACAAATGCACATTATATCAAATATCATTTTTTACAGGTATAATCAGATATAACTGTTACCTTTCTAATACAATATGTAGAAAACTAAATTAATAAATTGTACAATAAGTCATATAAATAATAGAAATAGATAAAATAAACAGTAATAGAAAGTCATATAAATATTATTCGATCCGATTTCCACTACTTTTCAAAAGAAATACTATAAATTTAAAAACATAATCTCTCAAGAACTTATAATGAAATAAACAATATTACTGTATTTAATATAAAATTAGATTATACAATACATATTTAAAGCATATTTTTCAATAATCCCTTATAACATAACAATGGATTTCAATAATTAAATTAAAGATTCTATTTTTCACTCAAACACATACATACACCATAATGCCATGTTGTTTTTATAATACGACAGAGACAAAATGGCGCGGAAACATAAAAATAAGCAAGCAAAAAGTTTTTATTACACTTTTAAATTAATTAACCTAAGAAACCATACCTTTTAGATTATTTACCCTACGAATATTTATAATTAATGAAGGTCAAACAAGGCTTTCGCAATATGGCTAACAGAAGCTTGTACTGAACAGTGATTTCACGGCTCGTTGCACGCGAGGGGTTAAGTCAGCGTAATACCGAATCACATTTAATCACCAACCTCTGCCCGGCACTCTAAATATTTAACCCTTCCTTAAATAATTAACCAATGCCAATTATAATAGAAACAATCATTGATTAATTAATTGTAACTGCAAACAATAAACAGTATAACTTTTAATACATTTAAATGTTTTATTAAGACAAAGCTTATTAGCTTTGTCTTAATAAAACAACACTACAAAATAGATCAATGCTTAAAATATAGTCGCTTGGTATTGGGGCAATGATAGTCAGTTACTAATATTCATTTAAACGTAAAAATATTAAACCTGACTAAGTATCTATATTGACTGTTCTTCTAAGATCTCGGCGAAATAGTGAACAGACTATAATCTCAGTTTATAAGACGTTCCATGTGTGTCTATGGTAAAAAGAGCAATAAATAAACACGAAAAAAATGTATCATAGAGCTTATCAAACATCAAAGTTCCTATAGAAAACTCATATTGGTTTTATTTTAAATGAAAACATGTATAAATAGAAAATAGTAATTTTATTTAATATTTTTTAATTTTTAATTATACGTACATAAACTACATACTAAAGTTAATCCACATGAATTTCAACTAAAATACATCGCTTCGGTAAACATTGCTACATTCTGTTTATTTTATACTGTACTTATAAGTTAGGTGAAAAGGTTTTAGCAGTTTCAGAAAAAAAAATCAATTTGAATTTCAACATAAAATAAATTGCTTTTGTAATTATCACTGCATGTTGTTCTTTATAAGATTATTTTTAATTGTACTTAAGAAAAATCCGATTTGAAAAGTAGCATCAGAACGTAATGAATACTCGTGATGTCATTATAAATAACCTAAGTTTAATTGAGAAAGGCGCAGATATAGACGTACGAGATAGGGTACTGGGTAGCGAAGCGCGTGTGAATCCGCTGACGCAGCATCCATCGCTCCGCTGTTTACTTAGCACGGTCAACATTGTTAGCAGATTCAACCGCGAATGTTATTATATGATTAACTCTTGTCTAACACGTAACTTTTGTTTAACCCTTGCTTTGAATAGTATTCTTTGTGGACATGGTAAGTTGCTTAATATATACTAAAATAAAACATATTCTTACATTAAACTTTGATTGTATTGGCTTTAGAGCGGTCTTGTCTTACCATTGACAAACTAAATACAAAACAGTTGTGTTATTTAAGGATTTGGTCAGTTACTAATAATAAATAACTTTTTTGTATTACAATCTATTTACAAAAAAAAAATAGCGTACCCTTAAAAGCCGATAACGCACTCGAAGCCAAGCTGGGAGTCTAGGTTTTTATAAGTGGTGGAATGCTTAACAGATTAGAAAGAAATTTGTTCATCTGCTTGTCTCTTATTTTATAAAAAACACAATGTTTTACTTTGGAGAAGTCCCGTGTAACTCTTGAAAAATTATTGTTAAGTGATGGGTCAAATAAATTATTAATTGTATAAGATGTAACGTAAAGTTATAAATAATAAGAGAAAGAAAGATAATTAGATTTAATTTAATTAAAGAGGATTGACGCGTTCAAACGTCTCACAAACGAGTCAATCCTCAAGCAGCTGAGTATAAAAACACGGCTCCGCGTAAAACGGTACTGTGTTTCGCAGAGTGAGTCAGGATATCGGAGGCTTAAAATGCCACTTAATTGGCCTAAAAATCCGGCAACACAATTAACGCGCAGACTGTAGTATAAAAGGAATATTAATCAGAATATCGCGAAATTGTAGCTTTATGTGTATATATATATCGAGGATTGTTGATAAACAATAGGCTAGAAGGTGGCTTCAGGTTGAGAGGCTGGCTCCCAGAGGCGGAACACGTACGCGCTGTTATCAAATGCTCTTCATCAATTGATTTCCTCCCCTACACCATCGCCCGACGCTTCTTCTATACTTAATCCACCCATATTTAACATATATTTAAACGACTTTCTATTTCAATTTAACTTCAAAATTGTAACTTGAATATGTATCAATACTAAAGTAATTCCGTCATATACTACTTTTTGATGTATTTCGATTCATTTAAAAACATATAAAGAAAAGGCTCATCTTCGATAAGAGCTCAATGGGATATGGAAAACTCTAGCCCCAGATGCGCCAAGGGCCTTTAAGATACATATAATTCAATCTTTTGTAAACAGTTCTATCAGACTTAAAAATTTCAATCTGTAATTGATAAAAATTTATCTATTACAGATGGAATTATTTACATTTCCTTGGTCGTCTGGCATTCCTAACAGTGAATCTGTAACAGTACAATGTAGCTGATGTCAATAAATCTCTCAGTATTGACCTTCGCGATCAGATAATCGTCCAATGCCCTTTGCACATGTTAAGCGGAGTCAGAGGTTGCACGCTTATGCAATTACTTTTCCGTATCTATATTGGGTAATCAATAATATTTATAAATCTGGCAATTTCGTCAGGATTTTCTTTTCTATGTCTATATAAATATTTATCTAATATTTACTTATACAAAAGAAAATTATTTTTTGAGCCTCGTTCCTAAGTTACCTTATAAACCTACCGCGAAGATGTATTTGCAATAAAAACTTATATTTTATTCATTATTAATTTTAACTTTTTCGCTTTTTAAGTGATTTTATAATTAACAATCTATTGCAAGCTATAAATTTGTAACAAAACATTGTTTTTTATGAAGAGGTACACTTTCGCTGCCATCCTCTGGTTGGGGTGTCGGCTTTTTACGCCATATAAGCAGCGAAAAAATTTTCGAGCCGCATACTTTTTAACCTCAATCAGTCACCAACACGCTATTTCACGCTGGTATTCTGTGTCCATGGTATCAATCCAGACAAGCACGCCTATTTGTGCGTCAGCATTAGCTTCAGACTGACACTGTCACATAGAAAACTTCTATAGAAACTGTGTCTATGGTATGGTTTAGTTAAATTGAAATTGGGCATAAAAGTTCTTTTGAGTAAACAAAGAGAAGAGAGTATCATCAATTTATTTTCACTGTAAATAGATATTTCAACATCAAAATAGTAACATGTAAATTGGTATAAAATTTTGAAACAATATAAAATAGGCACATAAATATAATCCCTGTAATTTATAAAAATACAGTTACAAAATATCAGTCTCGATAATTAGTTACTTTAGGTATAAAAAGTTTTAATATCATGCATAGTAAAAAGTATAAGAAAAAGTATAAAAAGTATAAAATTGTACATATATCCACTACATATTACATAACAATATTTAGTTTTAGTATTATTAATTGCATTTACAGAAAATAGCTTCATCAAAAATCCATGCTCACTTTATCACAAAATATAGCTTACCAATTTAAAAAATCAACTCTCGATTTCTCTACAAAAAACTTGTCGTTTATTAAAAGAAACAAATAAACGCATCTAAAATATAAATACATTGTTGAAATAATATAAAATTATGGAATTATTAAAATTAATGATCCTCTGTGCTATTGTATAAGAGCCATTTGTGAAAATAAATGCTTATTCTTAAATTTCTTCAAACATCACAGTAATTTTTGGTTTTATTCTCTTTATTTGAAGTTGAAAGTTAAAAAATAGTTCTTACACAATAAAACTGTCTTTTTTAATGAAAAATATATAGGAAGACTTTACTATTTTTGTACCCAATCTGATGTTATTTGTACTGAAATAATGGCAAAAGAAATATCAAATAATTACCCTTAAATCTATGCAAATTAACAAACTTAACAATATGCGAACTATATAATACTCATGCCATGCCTCAACGATGTTAATATAGAAAAATTACAATATATTTAACTAAAATTTGAGCAATTACATGCGATTAATGCGATATTACTTAAAAATATTTGTAACACTTATACAACATATAAGATATTACACGATCTCCATTTTGTTGAACATATAATAGACTTCGAACTAAAAATTATCATACATAATCTTTGGAATGTCTTAAACATTTGATACGAATGAATAAACATATAATTAATTTCACGATGATCGGATAAAGTTTAATTTAATGTATATTTTCTTATTTCATAATCCTCTTGTATGTGTAAATATAAATATTAAATATTATTAATAAAAACGCTTGAATAAATAGAGTCTAGTCATTTTATCCTTTTAAAACTTAATTCATACAAGTGTAGATTGTTTGAGGTAACATTTTTTTATATATGAGCTTACATATTTTATTTTATATGGGCTAGTGCATAATCGTGGTAATACATCATGATGGCAAGTGGCTGGCCTAGTATTAGCGAACTCCATACAACCATATTACCCCAACGAGAACCCAATTTCATCTCAAACACCTTGGAAATGGCAGCTAACGGTGGTTGAGACATCATACCCAGGAATGCCCATACACGGAACATCTGAAGGGGGACGCTTACCTGAAAATTAATTAGTATCAAACATAATGCATATATTTACAACACCTTAACAATTATTTTCCACATCGACATTAATGGCAATATTTACTGATTGACTCGGAAAGTTCTTTTGCCACATACATTATGAAAGTCAGATATTTGCTGTGGCAGAAATTTAATAGGCATCGTCAAGCTGTACAACTTTTCTCTAGATCTCAATCATAAATCTCTCATCGTTAAGGCAAAGTTCATAAGCATTATTTAACGTTCAACCGTTTTTATTTCAACTAACCCAAAACTCATTTTTCGTGTAAACTATATTACTCACAGATAAAGAAACTTTTTATTAGTGAAAGAGGTTCAATATCAGTTTAGTCTATTGAACTGAATCTCTGGATCTATCCAGAGATTACCTCCTACAATTTTACAAACACACAAACTTTATTTATGGTATAGCAGACAACGGAACAGCTGGGTAAAAGAGGAAACCGCCGCTCATAGACAACCGCGCCACAGCCCGCGCATTGGTTGTTTTGTCGGCCTTTTTACGCCACTTAAGCTGCATTTGTAAGGGCCTCCGATATCCTAACTCACTCAACGAAACACAGTAGAAGCACCGTTTCAAATACAACTACCATTTCAAGCTGAGTATTCTGTGAGCCCGTAGTATAACTTCGGTGGACGCGGCACAATGGCTCTCCCACGGGTGCGATTGTATTAAGATACTCGACGGGCCACTGTCAAGCTCTTTCAGAGAGCGAATAAATTATAAATTAAATTATAATTGTCCAGACCAGGATTCGAACCCGATACCTCTCGCTTCATGGTAGACTTATTAAAGCATTTAGCTACGAGGCTTTCATTGACATCACATACAAGAAATTTGCTCAGTATGAGTCCAGTATCAGTCAAACACCTAATTCTACTGTATCTTAAGTCCGTAAATGATTACAATATTTATTAGCATTAAAAAGGTAAATCAAAAAGTACTCACCAAATACTCATGAAAGAACGCCGAAATTAAGAACACCATAATGGCGGACACGCTCTTACTGTAGCCCATACTAGAAACTGGCACGTACACGTGACGAACAGCCCAGACGTGAACAGGCATATTCCACGAGCTCCAAAACACAGAAATGTTACGTGCGTTCCACCAATCGCCGTAGAAGTTGCGATCAGCGAAATGCATCAGCTCGCCGATTAGGTTAAGAAACGAGTGGAATGTGAGGTAGAAGAAACACAGCCATATTAGATGGTTTGGGATCTGAAATTTATGGAAACTCAATTAGACATTATTACACTAGAAGTCCAAGGGGGAGGCCTATGTCCAGCAGTGGAAATCTTACGGCTGAAATGATGATGATAACACTACAAGTCACCCTCAACAGTAAACCCTAAATCTAACAGGAATCTAAATTTTTACAATATATCACGAATCACGCTTGTCTTCAAAGGACTCCCAAGCTACTCAACCGATTTTCTTCAATTAATTTTATTCGATTCATCCATATGAAATATACAATAATTTTTAACGCAATTTATAATTGCAATATTTTTTTTATTTGTTCATTAACAATGATTCTCTGTTAGTTCGTAAACATTCTAACAGATGGCGGTACATAAAATACGGTGGTAAAAAAAAGATATGTTCTCGGCGAGCCTCGCATCTTCCCCTTGTTATGTTACGCTCGTGAGAGAGCCATGCTGAAGGATATGTTAAAGCATTGATTGGGCCGGCTCGTCCGAAGTGATACCACGGGCTTACAGAATCCTCAATGTGAAACGTTACTTGTACTCTGTTTCGCTATAAGTGAGGATATCGAAGGCCCTTAAAAAATGCCGCTTAAGTGGCGTAAAAAGCCGGCAACACAACCAATGCGCGGACTGTGGCGTGGTTGTCCATGGGCGGCAGTGTTTTCTTACCATATAGGAGACCCACCTGCTTTGTTGTCCGCTATACTATAAAAAAACATATTATCTATGAGCGGAGAACCGCTTATCTTAGGTGAACCTTATGTTTGGTTGGCAACGTTTTCATAAAAAAAAATATCATTACTGTTTGTCAGTGATAGACTTACAGCAAGTTTCAACAGTCGCTCCGTCATTTTGATGACGTCCATTTGCGAGAACGGATCCAATGCGTTCGTGACCGCCGGAATCATCCATTGCTGGAACAACGCCATAACGAGATTCACGCCGAATATCACTTCCAGTATCCTCTTCACTAGGAACCCCTTTCTTATTCTAAAATACATATTAGATATTAACAAATAGAATTAGTCTTTTAAATACTGTCCGAAAGTTAAATATTTTCTCTATATAACATACAAACCTTGTTGTGCGAGGGAAATTTAACTCGTAGCAAAGTGTGGGTGCAAAGAGGAAATAGAACAAATCTTTTAGGTTCAAGTTATCTGGATACTGTACGATGTCTGTGACTACTCCGTCATTCGTTTTCTCTGCAAAATCAAGTTTTTACCATTAAATAATTAATAAAATTTATTTATCACAAGACATATTGCTTGTCTAGCAAAATTTTTTTAATTTATTTACATGTATTACCTTCCTATTAAATTGAGGCGTTATTATGTAACATAAATATACTTAAGTCAAATTTTATGGTAACATGAAAAATGCAGTCTTTTTGGTTGAATACACATACATAAATTTTATATGTGTATTATTTTTATATTTGATTTTATATGTATAGATAGAGTTATAAAAAATTAAAACAAAACAGGATTAGAAGCGGTGATATTTTTAGTTTTAATAGGCCTACACCAAAGCTAGCAGTTACAGAAAAATATTAAAAAGGAGGACTTAAGAGCCAATTTCTTATTTTCAAAGTATTGATATATATTATTTTTTTCAAATATCTGTAATGTATTAAAGAGTATAATGTAATAAAACGTAAGAAAATAGGTAAAATAAAAGCTTTAAATGTTTTTGCTCTTTTAGAGCAACACAATTTCGATTTTTATTTAATAACCATTAGTGTTTTTAGAAGATAAAACACATATATTTTAAAAAAAATCCATAGCTATTTCTCAAAAAAGCTATTGAGACAATTCCCTGTCATTTACTACACATAATACGATCAAAAAGTGGTTACAGAAAAATCACTGTACAATATTAGCGCGAATACTGTAAAGTATTAGGTTTTTTTATATAACAGTGACATTGACATTTGACACTCAGTCTGTAACACCTATTGTCTTATGCACCTTTGTAAGTCTATTCCATATAAAAAATACGAATTAGTTATCTTACAATATATTGCTGTATTTTTATGTAATAATTTATAACCAGATGAAATATTTTAAAGTTAATAAGTTACTAGTAGTTAGGTATATATAAAATATATGAGACATTAAATTCACACAATTTAATAAGAAACGGACTCTTAAATATTTAATACAGAACAAAGAAACGCGCAAAAGCATTTTGTGCAAAACTTTTTTAAATATTACCTTCTCCGTTCACAAGATCATCTGTAAATGTCAATACGAGTTAATAATAACATTCAACATATTGAATACAAAATTTCAATAAATTTATTTTTAGGTTTCGAGTAAAATATTTAAACAGATGTAATGTTCCATTGGTGTTCTTAAATAAAATATTTGTTAAGCATTAAGCATTTTAAAGATTTTCGTTCAATTCAACCTTCATGAACTGATAACAAACTCAGATTGTTTGTGGTCAGCACGTCAAAAAATTACAAACATTTTATATCAAACATTTTATATTCCATAGCTTTGTTATTTTATTGTTCCGATCCACTAATTAACCTTTCTAATACGTTAAATAAAAATTATCTTTTTTTATAATTAAAATGATAGGTTATCATATTGATTACAAATTACAATGAATAATAACCGTTTTATTGCAAATCTTTTTTGATTTATATTTACAAATATTTTCAATATATTATCTTAGATAATGAATTTGCATTAAATGCAATCTTATTACTACATTAATTTTTAAATGTTCAAATGTAGGTTATAAAAGTCAGATATTTGCAATACTTCACAATAATGATAAATGTAAAGTAATAGTACAGATGTGATGTTTTACTAAGTAAAAAATTCTCATCATATTTATCCTGTCTAGAAGTGGCTTTGAACTACGGTTCAAGGCAAACTAGTATATTAGTTGATATTGTCAGTTAAGAAGTAATATACGGTATATTTATCATAAATTCATATTCATCAAATTTTTAATATTTCAGATTTCGATTACATAGAATAGACTATAATAGGGATTCAATGTAATTAATTTAGAGCCTATAGTTTATAAATTATAGTTGAAACTGGTAGAATTAAAAATAAAAGAAGTATAAAACTTACTGCAATTTGATAAAGACAAACTTTGACGACGCAACATATTGGAGTTCTTTGCCTTGGCCATCCTGCACCAGTGATTTGTTTGACAATAGCTCCACAATTTCAGAAACAATACCAGGTAGATGGTGCATACTGCTGATATTCCAACTGAAAAAGTATATAATTATATTACAAATGCATTCTTGGTAAAATTATTTCTATAATATGTCTATGTGAGTTTTGTCTTAACTTAAAACAAACAATACTAATCAAATTATATCAACACTAATACAACTATTTTAATATTAGTAAATGTCTTTTAAAATCATAACCACACTGAATATTTTAATTTTTCATTTAAATATATGAAATTAAAAAATAGACTTACTGATATTAAACTCCTGATTGCTGAAATGGAGGGCAATCACTGGTAAACTTATCTCTAAAAATATTGTTATAATATGTAGTAAGTCTCCATACTTATCAGAGATATATTCCTGGAAAATATAAATTTTCATATAGTTTAGAATAAAAGTGGCCTTAATATTCTTATAAACTATAAAATTAAAGTATCTATATTATTGTTACTAAATTCTTCTAATTTCTTCTAATTTCTTTCTTTCTTCTAATTCAAGCTTTATTATTATTGAATAAAATGAAGAAAAAAAAACAAAAGGACTCACCAATGCAATTGACTTTTCAATTAAGAAACATACAACAGCTGGTACTGCAGTAACTAAAATGATAATAACATTTAAAAAATAAAATAAAATTTTCAAGTTCTTTAAATTTTGTATAAAAATTACATTTTAAATAAATTATTAATTTTAATATTTTGAATTAAGACTTAACTTTGCACATGTTAAAAATCAGGCTGTAACTTTTAAATTATAATATTATTATAGTATTTGTAGAAATTAAAATCAAACAAAGATTAAGAAATTTAATGCAATACTATACTCACATACAAGTAATATTATAGAGGGATACTCATGTTTAAAATTTTCATCATTGTATCCTGTTAATAAAATTATCCACTCAATAGGATTAACACGAAATCCATACCTGTAATTATTTATAAATCTACTTTTAGATGAAACAATGAAATTACAGATAAAATATAATATGAATTTGAATAGCTACTATATTCTAAATGTAATAACGTAGATTACATAGCAAATTCTATTTCAAATAAGCTTAAGTAGTTAGTGTTAGGAAAAATAATGAACTTACTTAAGAAAATTTTCGAGACACAAACGCAGTCCACTAATGGATAACATAAGAAAGCCCCAAGTAACTAGACCTGTGAAATTTGTGAACTCTGAACTCCATGAGAAAAGAGAGTCCCTGGGTTTGTGACATCTACAAAAAAGTCGATAAACATAATTATAAGCTAAGTGTGAATTAATTTTTAACTAATTGTAAAAATACATACGGAAAAATACATACGGTTTATCAAACTGTAACCTCCTTGCTTTCTGTTGTTTTTCTGAAATATCTTCAGCAGTGGTAACACTCTGTGCTCTTCGGTATCGCAATGTAACGTCCTCTTCTTTAGCACCCATTGATTAATTAGTTCCTTTAATAATACAAAGAGTGAATAACTACTGAATAGTGAATACAATAGAATAAAGCCGCAGAAAATTTAATTATATTTATGATCTTTACCGGTGTTGTTTCGAGAAAAGTTATTTATTTTTTTAAAAGCTTTAAGGATTACTTTGTATTTTGCAAACATTGAATTAATTGAAACTGTAATAAATTCATATAAGGGCAAATTATTTGTATTTCTTGTGTACTATTCAACATATTAGTCAAGTACACACTAATCTGACCAGACTAGACTATACAGTACACACTCACATTTAAGCACAGAAGTGTCGTACGTATACAGATTAAATTCTCATAAAATAAAATAAAGGTTAAAAACAATCATAATTTAGAAATGTCTACTTGATGTTACTGACATTGACAAACACCTCAAACATTAATATATAATCAATAAATTAAACCGAGGACGAACAAAGTTTAATGACATAAAGACGTTACTTTCTAATTTAAAGTGACCAGCAATAAGTAACTTTTGCTATTTTGGCTGATAAATTTGCACATATAAATCACACTGGCATATTAATGATTTCATTATTTTTTTATATTATTTGCATGAAAACGAGTTAAAAACATTAAAAAGCGTACAAAATATATTTAAATCATTTTTATACATGCTTAACTAAATAATAAATGTTATAGTAATTCACAACTGTGAATTGAGTAAATATTTGTTACCATATAGCTTGTATGATACATAAAATTATTATGTATATGAATGATAATGACTATTTATTACAATATGTAAGAATATTTGGGTGGATTAAATTAATTCTGAACACCATTATTTCCAGTATATCAATATATTATGTATTTTAATAATACAAAAAATAATCATGCAAGAATAACGTGACTCTTGCCATTTAGCAGATTATTATCGTTTTCCATGGTCACATTAGATTTTTTCTTTTTCTCTTTGTGTCAGGAATGGGAGAACACGAGATATGGAAATGTTTTTAAACTCAAAATAATACCGAGTCTGATACATAATTCTTGTATGGGATATAATATTTCATTATTTGAAGATAATTCTGTTTAAAATAAGAATTTAATTATGAAGATTTGGACCTCCGAGCACACATTTAAGTATGTTCAATGTTGTGACGCAATAATGTTCATTAAAGTATTAATATCATTGCTTTTTACTGTTATTTTTTATATTTTAGCCATCCTTGGGAAACGGTTGCACAAGCAGCATGGCGCAAATATCCAAATCCGATGAATCCAGCTGTTGTTGGAATAGACGTGGTAGAAAGAAAAGTTGTAAATGGTGTATTGCATACCCAGAGGCTTGTTAGTTCAAAGTGGTTTTTTCCTAGGTGGGCACAAGCTGTAAGTTTGCTTGTTAATTTATATCACCTTAAATATGTCTTATCTATTTAATTGCAATAATATTAATATAATTACTTAATTTTAGCTAATTGGAACTGCTAAAATATGCTATGCAAGTGAAGTATCTGAAGTTAATCCTAATCAGAGGCAAATGGTTTTAAAAACGTCAAACTTGACTTTCTGCCGATATATTGCTGTTGATGAAACTGTTCGATACACACCTCATCCTTCTGATAAGTCAAAGACACTCTTGACCCAAGAGGCTGTGGTAACTGTACAAGTAAGTACAAATAATATACTTATTGCAATTCAGCATTTTCAGTAATAGTTTATCATGATAATTTAATCTATTCAACTTTATTTATCATATTAGATAGTGTATTTATTGATAGGTGATAAGAGATTTTTTGCTGTAAATTAATTAATATAAATACATTCTCTTTTCATTTAAAAATAAATCTATTTATAAACAGGAAAGATTTATTATTCATAATCTTTGTTATTTGTTCATACTTATATTGTATAAT
The DNA here is from genome assembly GCA_018230265.1 of Delias oraia. Lineage (NCBI taxonomy): Eukaryota > Metazoa > Arthropoda > Insecta > Lepidoptera > Pieridae > Delias > Delias oraia. Next base: position 41,393 of record DWCF01000085.1, on the reverse strand, counting down.
CTGGTCTCAATATTTTCGTTTTTGGTTAAAATATTGGTTCATAGTTATACCTAAGTTGTGTCTCTCTTAGTTTTGTTTTATATTCTTATTTAATTATCTCTCATTATTTATGTCATCATACTGACACTGGCAGAATTGTGACCACTAGTCACAGAGGCCACAAAATAAGAAGAGATCTTTTTTACATAAAAATGCATACCAATTCATGTTTTATTGTTGTTACATCTTGGATTTTTTTTTTAGGGTGTACCCCTCAGCAGCTACATGGAAGATTTGCTAACAAACAAAATATCATTAAATGCAGGTAAAGGTCGTCAGGCTATTGAATGGGTCATTGGCAAATTTGATAGTGAAATCAAAGAACTAGCTACTTCTGCATGTAAGAGTACTGATGAACTGCTCTCACAGACAAAAAAGTCAATTGATGATATCACGACAACTGCAAGGAGATCAATGGATGATATATCTACCAAAGCTAAGAAATCCTTAGATGATATAGAGAAATTCACCAAAACAAAGAATGCAAATCAACGTAGCTGAAAAGAGGAGTGATTCAATTTTCCTGGGCTGACTCAGTTTGCTGAAGCAAATATGGATTAAAGAACCTTTGGAGCCCAATTAGACAAATATATTAAACTAATCATTCAACGCTAGTTTCATTACGCTATTCAATGATTTTTCATAATACTAGTGTTTGATGTTTATACAGCAACAACATTATGGCTTCTTTCTTTGTATATATATCTATTTATGTATATGCATTTTAGGTTTATTAATATAATATTTATATATGTAATTGAATTGTGTCTTGATATACACAAAAATTCCATCTTATGCATAACTTCATTTCTAAATAAATTTTTGTTGGGACTATTTGTGCTTTTAAATATATGTATTAAATAATTATGTACTCAAATTATAAATATCTCTGTTATGACTACATAACACAATATTTTGGACATGCTCCAATTCTATTGACTTTGTAATTTGCAAGATACTGTCTTTAAAATTAACTTATAATACTCAAAAAAATCTTTGGAACAACTTTTAGGAAAATAAACATTTTTATCATTATAGTTATGTTGATAGAAAGTTGGAAGCAATACAAATAATTATTTTAACAAAATTGTGTTTGCCATAGTATAAAATAAAAGTACTACTTATATAATTCCATTTAATTAAAAAGATATTTACGATTAAGGCACAAAACTTTTAAATTTTTAAAAGATATGAACCTAGGTTTTAATTTGTTCTGATATTAATAATGAATAAAATAATTACACTGTCTAGATATGTATACATTTATATTTAGTTTTAAAAAGTGCTCAATTACAATTAAATCTTTGGGTTATCAACATGGGTAAAATGATACCTTTCAGTTAATTGGCTGCATAATCACGTAATCAGTTGAATAAGAACCAATTCAAATTGCTGAACAATTCTACAATTATATCTAGATTATCATTAAATTTATTGTGTGCTGGTTCCTGATGAAGTCATACTGCCATTTGGTACTCCAGAAGCTGATCTAATTGCAGCTAAATGTGAGGCCTTCAATCTCTCCAATTCATTTACCCATGACCGAACATGCTCCAATCTGTGCCAAGCCATTTGTAAGACTTTTTGGGATGCATAACCTGAACCTTCGTGTGGTTGTCCAGTAGATACTTGTGTCAGATAATTAATCTGGTCACTTAATTTTGTTTCTACTTGACTGAGTGTTCTTAGAAATTGTGAAGTATTACTTTCTGCTTGTTTTTGGCTTGATTTTTCTTTTCCCAATTCAAGTAGAGCTTGTGCTGAAATAAATAGTAGATTGTTTCAAAAAGGAAGAGAGGTGAATGGTAATATTTATTTGGAAGAAATAAGTAGAAAGTACCGGCACACTGCAAGCAAGTAATAATATCTTTTTCAATTTCATCCAAGACCTGAATTCTGTCCATAGGTCCAGCCATTTTACAGTAAGTTTTTAACGTTATTAAAAACAATATAAATTATATTCAGTATTAGAAGTTAATCTAATACAACCTTTAAAAAATATTGATCCTTTTAGCTTACTTTCTACAATTAGGTTTGTATAAAATAATACTGTAGAAAACAGTCTATTGCAATTACAAACAAAAAATGAGTACTCAATACAGTCAGTCTTGCCGTCTAGGAATAATAAAAATCCCTGGGTCCTGATGCAAAAGTCGCTACATTGAGAAAAATAACTAATTAAAAAATCTGCTAGAAGTAGCTAAAATATTTCAAATTATTTTATGGTAACAAAATTAGGTGTAAATAAAAGAATATATGTATAATCAACTTTTTAATCATAATAATCATATATATATCTATCGTACCATTTTTGACTCTGATAATTTCTAAAGGTGTTGAAACAGCAGACGTTGATGGTTCCCCTTTAGAAATACTTGGTTTTTTGATAGTTTTAGTGATTTTGATCAGAAATTCATCTGGCAAGACCTTGTTAGGGCAATTCCGTTTAAATATCTTTAGTATATGTTTCAAGTGGTTGAACTAAGCCTGTTCCTCTTGTCTGCCAGTTGTTCTTTATAATATGTATTCATTTGACTGAACATACGTTCCACTTCTGCGTTGGAACGTGAACATTTGGGTTATTTCGGATATAGAAAAACCGTTTCTTCTAATTTCATAATACTACTGGGCTTGGTCTAGCTTTGCTTACAAAGAGTCGCTAAAATAACTAAAATTATTTTAATCGCTATATCGATAAAAAAGTGGCAAAGACCATCTAAAATCCGCTAGATCTAGTGAAAAAATCCCTAAAACGGCAACACTGAGTACAGTCCTCTGGCATCAGTCACACACTATGAGTATTATTGAAATTTTACAATATTCGACGTTCACATTTTTACTTTTGTTATGAGGGCAAATGTTTAATTACGATCATCGTTGTCTTATATGACTGTCAATTTATAAAATTAAAATTTTAATTAATTATACAATTAAAAAAAATATTTATTTATTAATTAAAAATTTATTACTTCTTTGAAATTCTAGACGTTTGAAAAAAATTAAAAAAAGTTATAATTTTTTACCGTTGAGGAACTTCTAATTACATATTAAAGATATCTTCTGAAGTTGTATTATGTTTCCTTGAGAAATATATTATCGCTAAAGGAAACTACAAAATAAGATTTAAATTTTTTCTCTCGTGTTAAATTTAAAACTTTGTTACAGTTATATTACATATAGAAAATAATATTCGAATAGATACAGTCAAAAATATTTTTATTAAAGTTTTATTTATTTATTTAAAGTATTATTATAAATAAAATATTAGTAAACTGATAAAAAATTAAGCAGTTGTATGGAAAATCTTTTTATTTGAAATATTTAGCGTTTACAATTATATTATCAAATATCATTGAATTTTAAAGACATGCAGGGAAATTAAATATATCTAATGGTCACACTATTGCGACTGGTATGTGAAGTGTCAAATAAATTATTTGTAAATCGTCCATTTTGTTGCGATCATCAGAAGCGATGGTAAGTTATACCGTTTAAGGTTTTCATTTTCTTATCTTGATATATTTACAAAATCATTCATCTTATTGATGTTTTTTAAATCTAATTATTTTCTTAACATTTATAACTATCAATTCCTTTCATATTTGGGGAATATGCAAAACACATGATGATAATAATCTCTTAAAATTATACGGTTAGAACCTGAATCTATGTGAAGATTTTACTAGGGCGGACTGATGATCTTGATACAAAATTAATAGTGTTACTATTTATGTAGTTGTTCTTAATGCATGATATTTTCGTTTTAGTCGCACAGAAAATTCTCAGCGCCCCGTCATGGGTCCATGGGATTCTACCCCAAGAAAAGGTCCCGCCGTCACCGTGGCAAAGTTAAGGCCTTCCCCAAAGATGATGCTAGCAAGCCGGTTCACTTAACAGCATTTATTGGCTACAAGGCTGGTATGACCCACGTGGTTCGTGAACCTGACCGTCCTGGTTCAAGTGAGTACAAGTTATATAATTATTTCACATTTATTAATATATGATTATTCCCATATAGATTTTAAATTGTCGATTACTAATCCACGTGGTAACTTTTTAGAGATCAACAAAAAGGAAATTGTAGAAGCGGTTACTATCATTGAGACCCCTCCAATGGTCTGTGTTGGTGTTGTTGGGTACATTGAAACACCTCATGGTCTTCGTACCTTGTTGACAGTCTGGGCTGAGCACATGTCTGAAGACTGCCGTCGTCGCTTCTACAAGAACTGGTAATGAGCATAAATATCCATATGTACATTTAATTGTTGTGTGCTATAAAATTAGTACTGTATTATACATGTAGGTTTACTTCTTGTACTAATTTATAAAATATAGCTCTCCTATCATGAGATGAGGGCATTTCTGAATATGCACTGTGCATATTTTTGCCAATTTGTCTCCGCTCAACGATGAGGCTATTGGCTCTTTTTTACAGTGCCTTTGATTTGTGACAATTCAGGTACAAGTGCAAGAAGAAGGCCTTTACCAAGTCAAGTAAGAAATGGCAGGATGAGTTGGGTCTCAAGTCCATTGAAAAGGACTTTAAGAAAATGGTACGTTACTGTACTGTTATCAGAGTTATTGCCCATACACAAATGAAGCTTCTTAAACAACGTCAAAAGAAGGCTCATATTATGGAAATCCAAGTTAATGGAGGAACTATTGAAGACAAAGTTAAATGGGCTCGTGAACACCTTGAGAAGCCCATACCAATTGATTCTGTATTTACACAAGATGAGATGATTGACTGTATTGGTGTGACCAAGGGTAAAGGATACAAAGGTATGTTAATATTTAAAATCTTTTCAAGTTTCTAAATGTCCATTAATTATTTTTTAAATAGTGCCAAATTATAAATAACATATAATCATATTATAGGTGTTACGTCTCGTTGGCACACTAAGAAATTGCCACGTAAAACACACAAGGGTCTACGTAAGGTAGCTTGTATTGGAGCATGGCATCCGTCAAGGGTATCATTCACTGTAGCCCGTGCTGGTCAAAAGGGCTACCACCACCGTACCGAGATGAACAAAAAGATTTACCGACTTGGGCAAGGTTTGTATTATTTAAGCAATGTTTTGAAGAGAATTTATTTCAATTATTTTATGGTATAGTAGAAACCTGAGCAGGAGGGGTCTCCTATATGGTAAGAGAAAATTGCTGCCCATTGTTTGTTTTGCTGGCTTATTTCTCTTTATGCAGCTTAAGTCGCAGTTTTATAGGCCAATATTTTTTGCTGAGTATTCTTTGAGCACGTGAGTATCATTTTGAACGAGCAGGCCCAATTAGCGCGTCTGTATTTACTTCAGCATAGCTCCCACCAGTGCAGAAATTAATATTAAATAAGAATTATCATCATCAGGAATCCACACAAAAGATGGAAAGGTAATCAAGAATAATGCCTCAACTGAGTATGACTTATCAGAGAAATCAATCACACCCATGGGAGGATTTCCTCATTATGGTGAGGTCAACAATGACTTTGTCATGATCAAGGGCTGCTGCATGGGACCTAAGAAACGTGTCATCACTTTGAGAAAAGTAGGTATCACATTAATTAGACAAACATCTTTTACATTTTTGAAGTTCCTATACGTAAATCTAACCTTATTTATTCTCTTTTAGTCTCTACGAACACACACTAAGAGGGCGGCTCTTGAAAAGATCAACCTCAAATTCATTGATACGTCATCCAAGTTTGGTCACGGTCGCTTCCAGACGCCGACAGATAAGGCTGCCTTCATGGGTACTCTTAAGAAGGATCGCATCCGCGAAGAGGCTGCTGCAACCACCACGGCCGCACCTGCCGCCCAGTCATAGATATTTCTTGACTTATTAAAGTGATAAAATCTGTGACCTTATTTTATTTAATCTTATATTTAATATTATAATAGTAGTTTTTCAGAGACTGAATCAAAATCATGTAGTGGCACTGGGCAGGATATAAGACAATTCATAAAAACTTGGTTTCTAATTTGATACTGCTTACTTTGGTTGTCATGTAATGTAATAAATAATTAAGGATTGGTGCTCCTTTATTATCAGAGTAGTTATGATGCATTGTATGTATTAAATTATGTATCAAAAACTAAATTGCTAATTTGGTCAATTAAAGTACACATTCATTCTGTGTCAAGATGTAGTAAAATTTATCACTCGGTCATCCCAAGTAGTAGCTGAAACTAACGGCTAAGTTTCATAAGGGGATGATTCCACAACACCTACTTAACCTACACTACTGTGCCTGACTATTTTGCGCAACCTCCTTATTCCGGGTAGGTAGATAATTCATCGACGATCGGATGTCTGGATGATATTCAAGCTCTAAAATACTAAACGGTGGGATATAAGAGGTTGGTGCCAGAACAAACTTACTTCGGCGGGAGCATTTTGAAATTTGGCAATACAGAATTGTTTGAAGTGACTGCCGATATGTGGAGATATATTGTATAGGGATAATATAGGAATAGTAGTCATATTTGAAAATATACCCAAAGCGTTCAACGTACTCAAAACGTAGAAGGTGGACATGTGGTGTCTGAACTAATTTCAGAGTACATTGAGCAATTAGCGAAAATGAAAGAATCCAAATGGCCGCCGCAATGCTATTCAATTGCTAAATTGACCCGTGTGACGTGTATTAGATTTTCAAATTATCTCCGTTTGCTGGTCTCCTAGTTACATACAAAAAACTCGAGGACCTGCCGAAAAGGAAAAAAACGAACGAATAAATTTGTATTTAATCTATCATGTCTATTTTTTTTGTAAGGGCTATTTACCGGCCATCAGCCATCACAGTTTCACACGGTCTTTTGGGGCGAGAATTGATTTTAGCCGTGACCTAGCGCAAGGGCGTCTCCTGCGAGACACATACCTCGGGTTGGGCCGTCGCGGGGAGATTGGCCGCCTAAGCAGCTGGTCAAAAGCTCACCGCGGTGAGTCTGACGACGTAGTTAGGTCCTCGTCTCAATATCCGGCTGAGGTGGTTGATATCGCGGTCCCTACAACTATCGTCTGAGTTAATATTATTATCCTCTCGGGAGGCTATCACCTTGTTGTTAGCTATTGTAATAGGATCATTCGGATCATCCCGAAGTCTCCGTTTGTACTTGATCAAGCGAGGAGCCTACGAAGTTTAGTATGTGGCAATATTTCACACACCGATGAGAAAATTGCAAATTTCGAAAAAATAATATTTTTAGGGCACTACAAAAACAGACTTCTTTCTGTAAAAAATTAAATTAATAAAGAATTTCTACATTTTTTTCCCCTAAAACTTATCGATACTTGACGACCGATACCTCAACACTATCGTTTCATCCTTACTGTCGAAATTATGACAGCTGGAAGTCATATGGGACTTTAAACTGAGGACGAAACAGCAGCTCATGTCCTTTTAGAGTGTACAGCAGTTGCAGTATACAGGGCACAACACCTCGAGACCCGAGGTTGCTTTCTGAGATTGTCGGCAATCCGAAGGCGCTACTGAATTTTCTTGGAGAGCTAGGGTGGCTCCAGTGACACATCAGACCACCCCACATGCAAAATAGGCTCTCAGACGTCGAGTTGCGGAAAATAGCCCATTTTACCAATACCAAACTATATTTAAAAAAACATTCTAGTAACAGAGTTAAATTTTATCATGAAACTATCAAAGCAGTATAATCATTATATTCATTGGTATGATATTCACAGTAATACTAAAACATGTTTTAGTTTTTATTAATTTTATTAAAATAATCATTCCTTATTATATATCTTATACACTGAAGAACAATATTTCTTTCTTTCCTTATTTCACTGCTCAAAAGTTTTTCAAGTAAAGTTGAAGGCAGTTTTCTTTTATATTGGTTTCTATTGTTAATTTGGTTATTTTCATGTATTCTGTGTTTATCTTTGTTTTTATTAATTAGTTCCTGTCGTGGTTTTCTTTCATTGGTATTTTTTATAGTAATAGGTGCATTAGTTTCTTTATCAATTTTCATTTCTTCAGGGCCGCTATCATCATCCTCTTCATCAATTTGAGTAGTTTTTAAACAATGATTTAAAATGTCCTTTTGTTCTGTTTCTATATGACTCTTGACTGTATGTGTCTGGTTAGTTTGTTCAATAACTATTTCTTTATTTGTATTGGCCAATATCTTATAATTTTTATCCGTATTTATATTGTTACTTATAATCAATTCTTCCTTTTTTACTTCCTCATCTGATGAACCATAATCATTAACTAAAGATTCAAGAGCTTTACATATCACAACTGTTTTACTTTCAAGTTCTATTTTATTTTGAACATTCGTAAATTCATCATCTTCAATAAGATATTTTGTTTCTGGTAATGAGGACTCTCTATCTTCAGCATCTTCTATTAAATGCTGAATACCTCCAAATGGCTTAAGTGGTCTTACTTGTTCATCTAATTCTAATTTAATTACCTTATTTGGTACAGGCGTTTTGGTGGGGCTTCGTAATGGGAATTTTCTTTTTAATAATCTACTATTTCTCCTAGAGTTACTTTGCAGATCACCATTCCTTTTTTGGTTTATATCTAAAATAAATAATAAACACCCAATAAAGCCAATTTTCTATAAAAGGTGTCTATAGCTACAATATACATAAATATTATATTATTTACTGATTGTTAATAATATGTGAATCGTGAACTCACTAGGCCTGCATACCCCAAATATATTTCCTAGGATTATCACCTCGATCTTGGTGCATCAGACAAGTTACTTGATAATTTATTTGAAAAAATCTAACATTCTCTCAATTGATTAAAAAATGGTACTAAAGCTAAAAATATTACCTCTCTTCCTTGAAAATTTCATATCCATTTTTTCTCCTCTTTGAATCTTTGCTTGAATTTCTAAATTTTTCTTTTCTATATTATCCTTGGTAGGGTATTTTTTCCTTCTTTCTTCTCTCCATTTGGCAATTTCATCAGGATTGTTTAACTTTGCAATTCTTTTATAGAGGCCAGTAGAATGTTGCATTTGAATATGTTTGGTAATGACTTTTGGATGAGCAATAAACTGGCACCCATCAATATTACATTTCTGAAAAAAATATATAAATTTGAAATTATTATTGGGTTGACTGAATGTATCAGAAAAGGCATTATATATTTTATTTGAATAATGGCGAATTCATTAGCTAGTTAAAATATACTTTGCGATTTATGTTTGGTGCCAATCCTGTTTGCTCAGAACACTATGTAAATAAAATAATAAAAGTAATATAATTGTTACTAACCTAACCTAACAATAATGCAAAAAGCACATAAACTAGAATATCCTATAAGCTACACAGAATTTTTTAATAGCACCTAGATATTGCTTAAATTTATCCTGAGAATATATAAACTGATACAGTATAAATATAAATACAGTATTTATACAGTGTAAACTCTATATAATGACACTGAAGGGACTGTGCATTTTATAGCATTATAAATAGTTGTTGTTAAATGGAAAGAAGAATAGGTGGATGGAAGACAAGCTAAACCAACTAAAGCCAATTGATTTCGATGCTTTAGGGAGTTTGTTGTTAAATGGAAAGAAGAATAGGTGGATGGAAGACAAGCTAAACCAACTAAAGCCAATTGATTTCGATGCTTTAGGGAGTTTGTTGTTAAATCGAGGGACGTTACATGAAGTTTACACTGTATACTAGGCCAGAATTTAAAGGGAACCCTAAACTATAGTCTAACCCATAGCCATTAGGTTGCTTAAAATCCTGTATATTAAAATAGTATTTTTAATAGCAAGGAAAGCGGCAAGTGTTGTAACATTTCAAAATTTTGATTAAATAAGCCATCTTTTGATATAACATATCATGGTAGTATAGTTATTGTTTTTTCAAAATGAATAGTCAAAATTAACAGAGGATATTTTTTTAAAACATTTCTCAATGAAACTTACTTTATTTTGCTGAATAAACAAAGTATAAATAGCACCAATAGTTAAGATTACATTATTATAAAAATCACTGGATAATTGTGAAAATTGATCACGATACTTAAAAATGCAACTAAGGGTAATAATGTCTATTATCGCTTAATTTTTTCTTATTATTTCCAGAACTGATATAACTTTACTTCTCTCCCGCTACCAAATTATCCTTTAGTTTTGGAATACTTATTTAAGTGATGATATTATTCAAAATACTAACCTGATGTTCTTTTTTATGACTCTCAAGAATGTATTGAGTTCTGAACCCCCTGTCACAAGTTTCACACCAGAAATCATTATTGAAGCCATGGCTTTCTGAAGAAACACCATACGGTTGTGGATGATTAAATCTATTAGGGTTGTAATTGTTTCTTCTATTGTTCATATGCCATTGTTGACACTGTCCAGAGTTAAAAAAGTTTTGCCTATTATCTATAAAAGAGTTAAATCGTGGCCTATACATAATTTATGACTAAGAATGCGAAATTTTAACTATTTAGGAAAACAATAACTTAAACATTAAATGGTTATAATATACCACCAGTCTGTACTAAAGTATGTTTTAGACGGTTGTCTGGTTTTATAACAACACGCCAATATAACCACAAACTTTAACTATCGTCTAGGGATGCACGATTAAATAAAAATAAACACAAGTGCTCGATATATTTTCCGATAACAAGTATTAAGTATCGATATTTTCGCATTGATTTAAAAATGAGCTTTCGACTATTGGCAACTCATTGTGATTTCAGATGTTTATTTGCTACAGACTGGAAAATTCACTTAATTCGGCAAAGTCAATTGTCAGTGATCGAAACAACAACAATACCACACTGAAGTAGAAGTAAAAAATAGTACGTGCGTACTTGAAAATGCATGCTAATGATAAATAGTTTCCTTTGACGATTCAGATTGTTGTAACCATTATCAATGATGAATAGTTCTGCCGCCAAAGTAATTATCTATCGATTATTAATCAAAAATCCATTTATTTAATGGTGATTTTATAATTTTTTATTTTGTCATTATTACAGGTTGGTGAAATTTTCACCGAAGCAGGAGCTGCTTTTAACAGACTAGCCGAAATGACTATGATGTTACATCCATTAACTGAACAAGCTACAACGTATGTTGAATTAATATAAATACACATCTTTTCAATTCAAATCATAACTTCTAATAATGAATATAATTATTTGCCAATAAACATCTAATTATAGATACACTAATTTCTTAATATAGTGAAGAATACAATATGAGAGAACTTTTAACTTGGAATAGATCAATAATATATTATTTTTCAGTTCACATGCTAAAACTCCAACAAAACGGAAAGTTACCGATGAACGCCTCTCAACTTCTACTGGAAATGTAAATCAGGTAATGATTAATCATCACAGTAAAAGTTAGTATATGAAGGTATAAATAAAAAACATAAGAAAGATCATGTTGATAAGATTCTTTACAAAAAATAAAATTATATTTTTACCTATTAAATATTTGAGATATTTGTTTAGAAATAATAAACTTTTTAAGGTATTGTTATGTTTTCAACAGATAAATCTATAAAGATACTTGTAAATATAACATATTTTTGTAATATATATTTTTTATCATAAGGCTTAGGGAAAAATGCAATTTGAATAAAATGGAACAGAAATAAATTTATTTTCTTTGTTTTACACATTCCCTATACATAACAAACTGTGTAGCTAATAATAAAAAAGGTTATTTGTTTTACTAACTCTGTATTTGTCTATTATTATTGAAGTTATTTTAATGGATTCTTATGTTATTTAATCTTTAAGAGATTTAATCAAAATTCACAAATAGAGTATAAAACTGATACACAGGTTTTTTATTGGTGTATTTTCTATAACTGTGATATTTCTTTTAATAGGGTTTTAGGATTTTAAATTCACAACCCCTTATTTTAAACAGGTAACACTTAATACGCTCAATGTTCAGGAAACTGAAATGGATGTGGAGGACATTGGCCATGATGTAAAATTAGAGTTTGAGTCAAGCACGGAAGAAGTTGCCACTTAATTAACAATTATTACTATGCTCTTAATATATTATAGTAGTAAGTGTATTTTAAAGTTAGGAAATATTAATATTACTTGTATCCTGTATTATGGGCATTTTGCTAAGAAAATTTAATAACATTTGTGTATCAGTTAATTCAAGCAGAATGTAGTTCCAATCTTTCCAGTTTCATAATACTTGCTTATGTCTGTATGATCTCATTTAACTTATAAGAATATTCCATATTTGAAGTAAGAGAATAACATTTTTTTATCAGTTTTACAAAATTATATTGAAAAATATATAAAGAAACATAATGAGGTAATATAGTTTTATAAATTATCTTTTAGAACATAACTTTGAATTCTTCTGTTCCAAGAAGAATATTGTGATTCATAAATTTTCCAGTGAGTTTCTTCTGATAAAACTTTTTGTATAACATCTTCAACATTTAATGTAATTTTTAAAGAATTAAATAATTCAAAATCTCCAGCACCGGCTCTTTTCATTCTCCTTTGTGCAGTTTTGTAGCATTTCCATGGTTGAGGTTCAATTATTATACATCTTGAATGAGTTTTGAGAAAGGTTAAAAATTTCAAAAATATTTCATCCCCATTATTCAAATGAATCCACATTGTAACTGAGAAGCAGAATGTTATGTCGAATAACTTTTTGTTATATTTTTCCAAATATTCTGTAATAGTCTTTTGACCACTTTTACTAACAATATTACATGTGATAAAAGAAATATTGTTGATTTCTTTGCTAGCACGTTCAATCAATATGGGATCAATGTCAATTGCTAAAATTTGGAGTTCAGTATTAAAGAACAATGATTTTAAGTATTTATATATTTCGATTGTAAGCTCTCCAGTGTTACAACCAATATCCAATATCAAAAGCTGCGAAACATGGTCATTTAATGAAAACATATCACAATGTAAATGTTGTATCCTCTCATTTACACTATGAAAAGAGTAGTAATTTATAAAATTTCCAAATTTTGCAGCTCCGGGGTCTTTACCATAAAAATCTAGGGATGAATCTTCAGATGTATTGTTCATTTTAAATGTAACAGTGAATTATAACCCAACTACCAAGCAGACGTGGTAACTATAGTCAAAGGTTAAGTTGGTAGGATTTCCACTTTCATGTATTTAATAAAAACTAAAATATTCTTTCAAATTCTTTTGCTATTATTGTTTTTTTATTTTAAAAGATTTACAACAACATTGACAGAACTATAATATTATATATTATGAAGATTTCGTATATTATTTCAAGCTAGAATAGCCGAAATTAAATTATAATATATGCTTTTGGACCTTTAAATCAATACCTTTCATTATACTATATATATCAAGTAATTGATCTTTAAATAATAATTCTGCATTAAATGACACATAAGCTGCTATTCGTCAAAAAAATCTGTTAACTGTCTCTGTCAAATTAAAAACAAAACTCATCAAATCTCTCAAAACAAATATTTACTTTTTTTTAATTTCGTTTAATTTTAAAATTTAATCTAAATCCTCTGTAAACTCTAAATTATTGTCTAGTATAAATACTTATACAGAAATTTATTAAATGTAATATTTTTAAAATTATTTCAACGCCATCTAGTAACAATTTATATTATGAACTCCCAAATACAGTGGAATGTGTATAATGTTATCTAAAATTGGAGTATTAGAAATCTGTCAGATGTCGTTCTTTACAAAAATAAATTTGATGGCTAAATTTTATCCTCAATAGAATATGGCTATTGTATATCATTGAATCTAGATTATCTGTTAAAAAATCGAACTTTGAATGGATCTAAGTTACAATGTAATTTATACAATATATACTCAAGACATAATGCGGAAATAGAAAAGAGTCTAGTACATATGATGTTACTATATGGATAATAAGAGTTAAAACACATTTTAAGTAAGCAGTGATAATAAAAATACAAGTTCAACAATAAATTGTGTAATATTTATTTTTCCAAATAAATATTGCACTTTGATAAAAGACCGTTTAATAGCACCGAGTAAAATCTATATTATATGCTTCCTTGCTCTCTTTATGTACCTACACGTTTCTTTATTTCTAGTAAATAACATAAATGAACATTTATCATTGTAATGCTTGCGCTTGCTAATAATTTCTCCGCCACGGTTGAGTAAGAGTACTTACTTTCTTTAATCGTAAACATAATATGCGTTATTTCCTTATTTCAATATACTTATGTAGTAGGTACATTCTGAGCAAAGAAGTGATTACATATCACGCAAACTATTAATGATAAGACGCATAGCTGAGCATCGCCATTTTCAATAACTACATGTTTAAGGTACTTAATAATCAAAATATTAAACGCGGCATGGCAGCTTTCAATTTGTAATCAAAGTTACAGATTAATTTTTCAACATTATCTTAACTTTGTCGCCTTAAACAAGGAAAACTGAATTAATTCAGAGACTTATGAGAAAGGTAGTTTATTCAGTAAAATAATTTTCAATTATTAAATGTATTCAGTAAAGTCCCTATTACCTACAAATTAAGATATCTATTATTTGGATTTATACCTGCATCTGTTATTCATCATCGATCGTCGAAACAGAATACAAAATTTCATCATCCGTATAATCTCCGATGTTTGTTGTCCCACAACTGAGCGTTTTTTGAGGTAGCCGCGAACCACACATTCTATGAGATTAGATGTCTGCAGAGGCATTTCCAAACCAATACGACTTGAGGAACTTCCGAAATAAGCGTGGCAATCCCAAAAAGTAACGGCAATGCACGAGCCCCCTGCTCGTTCGCCATCGTTTTCATAAAAGTATCTGTTGTAAGCCTATTTAGTATCTGAAATATTGTATGGTCTCATTGATCATATTTCTTTTAAAATGTCAGTTAAAAATTGCGCATTCAATACATATGAGTATGTTTCTTTTTGCGAGACATTTTATCGGAGAAATTCTCTTGGAAAACTGTTCTCAATCGTTTTCAAGTTCAGTTACGTAAGCGTGCGTGCAGGAGAACTGGTGCGGAATAGCGGATGTTCGGCGATGCCCGTCGATGTTCTGCCCACCGTTATAAAGTCGCCGCCGCCGTCTTGCCAGTCAGTCGTGGTTGGGCCACCCTCATTCGTTTTTCCACGAGTATTTGTGCAGTGTGTGATTAGAACAATGTGCTCATTTCTACGGATACCCATAACTTTATTTGTATGTGCTATCGTCGTCTCCGGTCACGTAACTGGACACAGGAGGGCCCGACGAATGGATCAGGATTACACACAGAATGAAATTGACAGTGGTAGAGCGGACGAGAGCTCCTGGTGGCCGTCGGCCGAGTTTGCGGTATTACAAAAAGTATACGACGATTGCAGTGAGCAGAAACACATTACCACTTGCCTCAAGGGCAAGGCGCTCAACGCCCTCACCAGAGCCGTGGAACAGGTAACCAAACGTGATTTGAAGATTAATTAAGATTCAAATTTTCTTACTGATTTCTAAAATTGTGTTGAACAGGACAGCGTACAGCTTGCTGATGGTATGTCGTTGGTGAAACAGTCTGACGTGCCGAGCGCTGTTGCCGAGCCT
The DNA here is from genome assembly GCA_018230265.1 of Delias oraia. Taxonomy (NCBI): domain Eukaryota; kingdom Metazoa; phylum Arthropoda; class Insecta; order Lepidoptera; family Pieridae; genus Delias; species Delias oraia. Next base: position 25,780 of record DWCF01000085.1, on the reverse strand, counting down.
CGCTTCCTACCTGGCATGACCGCTGAAGACAAGCTAGATACCATGCTACGAACAAAGTTAGAACAGCTATTAAGCACGCATACCTTGTCCATGGACATGGCGTCGGAAGGCAGAGGTAGAGGTATGTATTAATACTACAATATCCACTATCATGTTAAAGGTCGTACTAATGAATCTTTTTCGTCCAGGGAAAAAGGTCCTGCCCTATCTGTTGCTCGGTATTTTCACGACCGTGAGCATAGTGGGTGGTATGGCTCTGAAGACCTTGGCCGCCATCGCTGGCAAAGCCCTTATTGCCAGTAAGGTGGCATTAACGATCGCTGGTATCATCGCTCTAAAGAAACTCTTCAGTCACGATGGAGCCACTGGGGAGACAACTTTCCAAGTTCACGCGGACGGACATCATAGGTAATTCCTTCATTCATTTATAATGGTATACCGCGCAACGGAGCAGGCGGGTCTCCATGGAAAGAGATTACCAGCGCCCATAGACAATCGCGTCACAATACGCGTTTTAGTTGTGTTGCCAATATTTACGCCGCCTTAAGATGTATAATTTCAAGGGTCTCCGATATCCTCACTCACTCAGCGGAACACAGTACAAGTATTTTTTTACGCTGGTATTCTGTGAGTCCATGGTATCATTTCGGACGAGGCGGTTCCCACGCTTAAGACAGTGTTAAGGCTTGAATTGACCAAAGATTCAATAAAATATAAATTTTTATTCGGACCGAGATTCGAACCCAATATCCCTCGCTTCGTGATTAGTTTATAAAACCACTTAGCTACGAGGTTTATAAATTCCCTTTAATGGCCGTTCATCGAAGGTTATATCTATATGTGAATTAATATCATAATGTTTTTAATTCTAGTCTTTAATTCGAAGGCGGAATCTTTATGTGGTGAGGCCGGCACGCACTGGCGGCTTGGATCCTTACCGGCTGTACGATGACAAGATCCCAACGAATACTGAAGAACAGACATTTTGAGCTCCTCACTGCGCTGAATTCTATCCATGGATCCAACAAAACCTTCAAACCAAAGTACCGTTCATGGTTTTATCCTGGACACTAATTTATCCCGTGGTCGAGTCTTTATCTACGTAATAAGTAATTTATTCAAATTTATTTATTTTTGACTACGGTTTAGGTAAATTAAATGTAATATAATTTATAAATAAATATAAGAGAGAAATAAAAGGAGAACTGTATCGGTGCTTTTACTGTGTCTCAGTCAAGCATGCTGATAAACCCAAATACCTACAGATTTTTGTAATATTTTATAAATCAATCATGTTAATGAGTTAGACCGTCGGAGGCGTGGGAAGTTATCCCTATCGATCAATAACATATATTCATGAAGAATAATCCACTTTCAAATCACTCCAGTGGAAACTGTCTGTGAGAATAGCTTACGATAGTAAGTAAAGAGTTTCCATGCAGTATGCACTACGTTGGAAAGTAGAAAGCTTTTTCGTCTCGCTGCACATGCATAAATTGATAGTCTAGTATTGTTGAATGAGTTTTACGCTTTATCAATCAACGAGGTAACCCGCACTAACACACTAACCCACTACGTCAGTAATGCTCCATCGAACGCACACTTCCGGAAAGATGTAACTTCCTTTGCCTGTGAACGCTTGACCAATCAGCGCGTAAAGGTATGTTAACAGCGAGCAAATTTATTCATTCAGGAAAGCAGTGTTCGCAGAGTGTGGTATGGCATTTGTTCGGCGGAAGGTCAGCTCGTTGATTAGCTGAGCGCCAGTAAAGGCCGACCACATTGCGCGTTTGTGCACCCGAACGCTGTTTATAATGCAGATATGTGTTTGCCCAATCGCTGCACGCTACGTTGGCTATATGGCATAGCTAATGCGGCCGGAGTCTCTTTGCATACGCAAATATAGGGCGGGCAGTCCAGGCCTGATTAAGCGGTGCGCCGGCGGTGACATTGGATTCATTCGTGTTTTAGGAGCTGACATTTCACTTGATTACTTTCCAGAATGTGCTTTAGCCGTTCGCTACAAATGAGTATCTGCTGCCAAATGAACTGATGCATGTTTGCATATTGAGTGGATGCTGCAGCTCTATTCTGAAGCTCACTGTTTTCACGGTGGCATACGAGCAGGAGGCTCCAGGATAACACACTAACCTTTGCAGGACCGTAGGTGTGTTGCCGGCCTTTAAGGGATAGCTACGCTCTTTCTTTGAATGTCCCCAAGTTGTATTGCTTTAGAAATACTTCTGCCGGAATCAGGTTCCACAGAGTGGTGGTGCGTAACACGAAATGCCTTTAAAAATGCTCATATGTGGAACGACAAAAATCGATGTCATCCGAATGAAATTTGATATTCTGAAAATATTATTACGATGTATTTATATTCGTTTGCCGTCTGTGTACTCTATTTTGACCTAGTCAGTAAATTATATACTTAAACCACTCTCACCTATGGCAGATGACGTTCCCTGAGGACTAAGCATTGCATTAATTTAATATATATCGCGGCCACAATGCAACTGTTCACTCCAAGTTCATTCGTAATGTATGTAGAAAGGTATATTAGGCTAATCTCAGTATTGATTTAGTTGATGGACAATACTTATTAGTTTTAAAGCACACTTTAATAATATATTTCAAATGTATTGTAAACTGTTTACTTTTCTATAAATAATTTGTTATTATCACCTGTTCCATAAGTAATTTGAATATTTTCGATTTGTGAGTGATTGATCATTGCTTTTGTCGTATTATTAATGTTATAATTATTATTATACCTACTGTTTCTTTTTTATAAATTATTTAAAACCCAGTGGCATTCATTTAAATTTTTGAAACCTATACACAAATAACATTAAATAGAAACTATTTATAGTGATGAATGACAAAAGAGCGTCTTAATTAGTGAAGGTTTTTAACACCTGCCATACACACAAACATATGAATAAGTTCGAATCAACAGAAAACAGCTTGAAATTAATGTTTTCATTATAGTGTTTTACTTAGGTAAATATCTACAATGAATGTTAATTATGAACATGTGGTAGGAAAATTTCAATTTTATTCCACATCGAACATGTTTAATAAAATCAAACATTGATTTATCGTGTGTACATATATCGCAAAGCTTTCCAACATTATGGATTCAGATGAGAGTGTGGGCGTTCGCCGTAGAGCGAAGTTACTTTACGGACGAATGGTCAAAGTATCCGACATAAACCTATTTTGTTCTCTTCTTATATTGGATGTAGGAGTGCTCCCTTCTTCGTCCGCGAATGTCCGCAGTCCTTTACAGCAGGGCTGCTCATATGAAAACATTAACAATTTCACCAACGCAAAAACAAAATAGATCTTATATTTTCTTACGAAACTCAACGACAAATTTACACTTAGCTGTCTTTCTGATCTTTACGATAATCAAATGTTTTTTAACAATATTTCTAAACATGAGTCCCATAATTCCTGAGAAGCCTGTAGGAAATACTTTCCTGAGTCTGTACAAAAGATCTATTTGCATTTTAATCAGTTAAATTTAATTTTAATATGGCTTAATAAATTTATGCTTATTTTGATAAAATCAGGTCGATATTATTACAATAAACTGTAATCGTACAACCCTGTGGTAGGGCGGAATACAGTGAGGAAGTTTTGTTGGGAATTATGTTGGTACGTGCCAAAGCCATTATTGCTGCGAGAAAAGTTCATCAATTTCATTTCTATCTTCGCACACGTCCGCACTTGGCCTCTATATAACGTTCAATATATCTTCAGTACCTCGATTCATACCCTCCACTACTTCATATAGACAAAAGGTACATAATAAATATCCAATCTTCATAAAAATCAAAGAGAACAACCGTATGTCTTAAAACGGATTACTTTGAAACTACAAACAAATAAATTCACTTTCCTACCCATATAAATGTTTCATGAAGTAAATAAAACAACTTTAGTTAAATGAAATAAAATATATATATGTATAAAAATATATATCTATATACCCCGGGAGAGCTATGCTGAAGTATATGCTGACGAACTAATTCGGCCGGCTCGTCCGAAGTGAAACTGAAACTGATACGTGACGACTTTTCCGATTTTATGAAATTTTATATACATATCAGAACGATTTAAGTATAAGTCTACATTTATTTTTCATATGCATAAATGTTAATTATTTTTAATTTTTTTGTAGAAAGCTTTTGTAGTTTTAAAAAAATATGTACAATCTTTTCATTCACACTTTCACACTTCCACCTCCGATCACTAATTCAAAATTTGTATAGGGGATAACGATTATATGGGAATTTTATATGGGAAAGGTACGTTTTCTTAGTATATATTTAAAATCGTTCTACATACATTTACGAAGGTGCACTTGACGCAATTAGGTATTGTATATACTAAAATAATTTCTGTACAATCAAATAGGAAAATACATCTAAGCTAATGAAATATTCCGTATGCCGGAGGGAGCTTCAATTAGCGCCGGATGGTCAGGTGATGGGCCACATTCGCGAATGCACCGAGGATCTCCTGGGGAGAGCCAACAGACCCTAACTGACGGACGGTCATAGCACCTCTATAGCCTTTGGTATAGAGCCTATTGTTGAGTATAACGAGGGAATGTCGGCTGCCACCACCCTCTGGACGTTAGGTCGTCATTATGTGTCATTAGTTTTGCGACGTTGACCAAATGACTGGTCGGTGATATCGGATGACTCATCCGGCGTGATTAGCCTCTCTGATCTTCTACACTGTGTAATTCGTGTGCTCCTAAGGGCAAACTGTTACTGGAAATCTAAATTGCAAGTACAGATGTTAAATCTTACTAATTAAAAAATACTTTGAAAACTCGTTAACGGAGATACATAAGTCGTAATAATAGAACATACATAAAAATAACATTATGCTATAATATTATGTTGTGTAAATTGACTACAATATAATTTAAATTTTTCTATAAATCGGATTTGTTAGGTGGCGTACCGGGCAGACCGACGTCTGCCTGGTCCCACTAGTTAGAAATAAATCAGTAAAAAAACTAGCTCTACGTACGTAAATAATCAGAATTAAATCAGATTTAATTGATTTTAGCAAGTCTTTCATATATTAAAAAATATTAAATGAGCTATAAGACTTTGTAGACATTTAGATATTAAGTGACATTATTAAAATTAACAAACTTCACAGTGTAAACAAACTATTTGTTTTAGAATAGGCTTAATTCGTATGTGTATTGATTAGTCCACAATATTCATGGCTACATTGTTTGGTCTAAGTGGGTTGAACGAATTTACGGCCCCCACTCTGCTTGTACGGGCTATCTGCTATCCTAATTATACAATAAATTTCAATAAGCAACATATATTACTTGACGTAATATTGGAAGGATGCCATAAAACTACACTATTGCAATGGCTGAGAGATAGCAATTATTTCACATCTACTATGTATCAAAACAATCCTATGGAATTAAGTATGAAAAGTCGTCAAATAATATTTAAAACAAAATTATATATTTAATTTATTAAAGCCATTGTTGACTCACGTTGCACTTACATTTTGCGCGTCTAGTATGGTTTTTTCTTGGCAATGCTTAAAGTTAAAGCCTACGCACTAAAAAAATTACAATAAATACTATAACTGCCGTGCTAAAATGTCTTTCGAATTCCCGCGTTCCCGCGTCTGTTATGTGTATCGATTGTGTACTGAGATGTCCGAAGAAAACAATTAATCCCCGGTAAATATAATCTCCAAGTTGTAATTTATATTGTCTGTTGCAGGCGAGTCCCGTTGCACATTCATTTATTTTATGTGCCATTTACAATTGTCGGTCGATGGTCAAGGGAGCGGGTGAGCGATGGAGGGGGGTGCTGCCTTCGCGTTATAAAACCGAGCGGTCATCTGCAAACTCCGTAATGGCTTTTCTTAATAGCTTTCACCCGGATGTAGCGTGTATGAAATGTCCAATCGATGGACCGATAAGACACCCTGTCAAGCTAGCTCCTAGATACCTGTTAAAAATGATCTAGTCACGTAACAGGAAACGTGTGCTTTTAAAATCTTAATTTTATTATATTTTCACAGCGTTCGTATATTTAGTTGCAGTAAATCGCGCGACAGCGAAAAGGCCGGGTGGCCGTGTTCTTTTGTTTTTTAATTATAAAGGCAGCGAGTGGGTGTCTCCCCAGTTAAGTTGAGTGGAGGCGCTTTCTTGTTAAGCGCGACGGGCATTCGCCTGTACGTGGCTCGCTGAGCCGTTCATTTGGTAGCAACTTATAACCTGACCCGCGTACTTATGAGCGTCGCCAATAAATATAGGAATGACCGAAGGCGAGCGCGGTACTCCCTGTCGTGTGGCAGGGCGCCGCGGTGCCAAGAAACGGGACAGCGTGCGGTAGGTGGCCGAAGTCGCGGCATTGTTAGCTAAATATCTGTAGGTGGTCAGTTGGGCGGGCGGGGGGCGGGCGACAAGACGGGCGGGGGCGGACGTGCGGGCCCCGGCGCCGGCCGATGTATCGAGCGCGTATTGCAGACGCGGTCACGCGCTGCAATATTGCGTTCGCTCCCTGATATTGCCCCACACTAACTCAATTTGATAAATTGTGCAAAGTTCGCCAGCTCTCTATTGCTTCTGTTGCGATCGACACGTTTTCTACATACACTAGTATGTGTAATGTAATCTTTCTCATTAAGCTTAACATTTTTGTTCGTTTTGACTTCAAATATTTAGCATTGTAACATTTTTATAGAATTTTTTCTAACCACTATTACTACTTCTCAGTTCTATGGACCTTATTTAAAACGAATGTAAATGAAACATACTCATACTTAGAATTAGAATATGTGCAATATTAAGAATAACTAAAGAGACAATAAATCGTTTTCTTTTCTAATAAAAACCATAAGATTTCAAAGTATGTAACGTCGAATCAAAGAAATGCGTTTTTCTTTTTATCACGCTCTACTTATGGCACGACTACACTTAATCATGACTGATATGTTTACATTAAGGATGCGGAGAAAGCAGATATTAATTTGCTTTCTTTTCGTATTAATTAATTGCTAAATTAAATGACCGACACAAGGAAATATCAATAACTTGCTGTCACGGAATCATAAATGTGCTTAACAGTTTGTCTACGGACTATATAATATAATTATATACAAGTATATAGAATCACATACAAGATACGAATAGTCATTATAAATATAGAAACGGTTTGATAATCATTTAAGTTTTATAGTATTTGATCCAAATTGGAAATCCTTTTTCTCATTACGAAATCATATGTGATTCAAGCCATCCAATACAATGCAATCATTTATTGACAACTAAAAAGTTACACGGTAATTAATATAATTTATTCATATTAACATTATTAGTGTTTTAATTACATAATTTATATTTATTTATATTAAATACAAAAATTATACACAACTGTGATACAGTGAAACTAAATTATATTGATCTACATTAAGGAATGTTTCAATTATTCTTCCACAGGAAGGAAATATTTAAAGAATTACCTTTTTATAGAATAATTATTCATAAAACTCAAAAAGATACACTAAAAAGTTCCAAGGTTTTATGTTATTATCTATGATTATAGTAAATTTTTGTTTATGTCTATTCTAGTAATTATGAAGCTATTGCAAGTAGGTTGCAGGACCGCGAGTTTTCGCGGAAGCGCCCATGGGTGGAGGGGGGTTTCAGGGCCGGGAAAATGATTAATATTGTTTGTGTATCGGCCTCCTGGGCGAGGGGGTTGCTTTCTCAAGCAGATCCAGTCCACTGCAGATATGGGCGAGTATTATTATTGATCCGGCTTGGGCGGTTGGTGGTCGGCATTTCCTACCGCTCATACTCAGGCTTAGGGGGAGCGCCCACTCCCGACATATTTATTGAGACGCGCGGGAAGGGTACGTATGGACGTTGAACTTATTATAACGCAGACCGCCGTTGCACTAACCTCTAATGAAAGACGGGAGCCGCGGGTCGGGAGATGCTCACACCCTCGCCCAATCCAGGCTCGTTATGATATTATATCGGCTTGTATCAACCAATAGCGGCCTGTTATGATATTGTAGGCGGGCGATGGAAGCGGAAGTTTTTCCTCGTAGGGCGGGCGGGCTTATAATATTCCGTTATGAATATAATAGGGTGCTACGTTTCCTTGTTTTCTCCAATCGTAGGCCGTGGTGGAAATATTATTTATTAGCATATGGCTTCGAGATAAACCTTTGAGATGTGATTACATTTTTCCTATGTACACACAATAAGGATAACAATAAACCAATAATTAATTTTATATAGTAAATAAATATATACAAAATATTATTCTTGTTCCAAACTGTGTTAAATCTGTTGGTGATAGCCCATTAGTTTTACACGTGTGAAAATTAAATGTAATGTAATTATTTCTATAAAAATTTTATTGTGCACAGACTGTGTATATAGCCAGAGGATTTATTGTCGTCCTTGTTCGGTAAATGAGTTGATAATAAAACGATAATAAACAAGCGCCTTTGTAACAAACTATAACAGATCAGTAATTACTTCCACGATGCCTCCTCGCGTTATTACGCCTTTACGACACATGGGGCGAATAAAGCATTTTTACGAGCGGCCATGGCTCTTATAACATATCCATACGTTTATGTAACGAACGTACTATGTACAAGGGCAGGTAATAGCTTTCAGTTTATTTCTTGGCACACATATAAAGATAGCTTTCTGTCTTAGCCGTTTACATGTTTGACCATTAACTGCTATTTCCAATTAGTTTGTCATATTTTCAAATAGTAAAATAGAATATACTTTTCATGATTGAATTGAATTGGGAATTAGTTAAAAATCTATATTTAATCTAAGTTATGGTCATTGTTAGGTCATAACACAATTAAGTGTTTCTGATTGTGAACTACAATAACCAACGTTTTTCAGTTATAAAATATATTTTTTAGGTTATGTTATGTTGTAATCCGTAATGCGTATTAATATACTAATGCCTATCAGTTCATTTAAAGATTATCGATAGATCTTCGTTTCATGGGTAATTCAATAAGGTTAGGTTTATCCCCAGAGGCTGCAGGCCCGGCACATGGCTCCGGTCACTTCAATAGATTGTGTCATATCGTTGCGAGAGAGACAAACAATTATATTAACAAAATGAATAACGTACCGTGTCTCTGGCCGTTTGGCGCGAGGCGGCACTCTTTGTCCAGCGTCCGCGACGCATCGATATCCGTACGTATAGATTCTTATTTTTTATTTTCACTCTGGGGACACTTTTTCGACCCTCGTCCGAGCGGCCTCTTTGAAAAGTGGACATCGGAACGCGGGGGAAGGAGCCCCCGAGGACACCGAACAGAAAATGCGTTGTAAACATTGCGACTACATTCAATTTCCCGTCATTTTTCAAACTGATAAATAATTCTGTCATCGAGGCCTCGGACAGGGGTCGCTATGAAGTGATTGTCGGCGGACGTCGGCGCCCGTAAAAAATAGCCAACGATGAGATCGGCCTCAATTTTCTCCGATGTATGTGTGCGATAAATTTCTTTTTTATTATCAGATATCGAGGGACTACGGAATCGAATAAAGCGCTCATATTTAATTCATAAGATACCGGGCATATACTACTTACCTACTCTATTTTATTTAAGATGTTAGGAGATTACGAACGCTCTTTACCAAAAAGGGATCGTATTCCAGTCTGATATTTACTTCACGGGATAACTTTAAAAACTCTATCCTATAAGCACAACGTTTAATTAACAGATTCACATTATTTAATATCAAAACGTGGATGTTAATTGTAAACAATAACTAATTAAAACGTAGAAGAAATGACAGAGTCAATTTATTACTGAGATGTATAACGGAGGACGTTTCATTTAAATTGTGAAATTTATTACTGTATTTCACGAGTGGCCAGCAGATGCGTACAATACACTTTTGTTGCAAGAACACAGGGGTCACTTAGCATTAACTCTCCGAATGAGTAGGGGACGCATAATGTTCGTGGCAATTCTAAGTGTTAATATACACATTCTTCGGTTTATAGCGTTTTCACAAGAATACTACCTAAATAGGCCTTATAGATAACCCACGACGCTCTGGTTACTGAATGAATGGTGGGATATCCAAGAGATTTACACTGAATTCAAATATAAGGGACGAAAGCGGCTTTAGCCAGTCGCCACTAAAATGTCTCCTACACAGCCACGAAAAGCTAAAAAAAGAGAATAACTATCCCTGAAAGGCCGAGAGCACACCCGCGGCTCTGCTGAGACTAGGGGTGTCCATCGGCGGAGGAATAGTTATCCTATGTGCTGCCTGCACGTTTAACTTCCGGAACACTTTATTGCATGAGTACCAAAAGAGGCTTATGTGGGTCACGACTTAGAAGAATGTTAAAATCTCAAATCTTACACCTACCAAATTTTACCGTATATAAATAGAACTCAATGAATCAACATTATAAAGAAAAAATAAATCTTTAGAAAATATGATGTGTTATTTCATTTAAATTAATAATCAAACGGCATGATAAAATGATAGCTTATTGGATAGGTAGAAGTATTCATTAATAAAACGGTGTTATATTTAATTATTATGAAATGTTAGTAGATTTTTTAATAAAAAAATCACACAGTTTTTCAATCATTCCCTATCGTAGTTTCAATTATGGTCAGAAGATGGCGTAGTTACATATAGCAGATAAATTCTAAAAAAGATCCTTTGGAGTTTTTAATATTGTTTATTTTTCATATACTTTACTTAATACTTGTAATTTCATAGAGTTTATTTAATAGTGAGAGGAGAGAAAGTGATTTTAAGACAGCTTTCTCTTTTTTAAACAAGTAATTATATATTATTATGTTTCTCGTTACAGAATAAGAGTAGATAATTCTAAGATGGCGTTTGCTGTTTCAATATCAGACATTATAGTCGTTTCCTGAAATAATAATTAGGTATAAAGAAAAACAACGTTACGTTGTGTCTGCTTGCTTTAAATATGTTGTCGATCCAATTTGGTGGAGCTATTTCATATGAATACTAATAGGCCCACTCATAGTTCCATGCTAAGCCGAAAATAACAAGAGATTTCTCGTAAATCCATGCGCCAATTGCACCGAACACGGCTGATGGGAACTCAGTTTATATTTTATTCATACATTGTATTGTTAGAATATCAATTGCCTCGCTCGGCGGTAGGTAAAGGGTACATTTCCAATCCGCACGGGATTCACTTAGATTTGAAGGAAAATAGATTTCGATTTCGAAAGCTGCGACAAAGCAATCCGATATATTTTTCAGACAGATATTGCTACCGATTTCTTTTGAGCTTTGAAATATAAGGGAGGGAATCCAGAGGAATACGATTTCGCCGTCTATTTCAACAATATTGTTACATTCGCTTTATCTTACTCCATATATCTATACTGTACTTTGATAAAAAGTATCTCTTTATCAATCTATATGAGATCTCACTAATAATATATATGATAAATATTTCATATTAAATTTCATATTGAAATACATACTAATAAAGCGGCTGCCTAAAGAAAATAATGTATAGATTAGCATTTTCTTTATAACAACTCAGAATGTAACAATAAATTGTACTCACCCAAAATTTTATACGCCTTCTAATTTTTTATAGCAATGTTGTTTCAAAACATTCTTTTACTTGTTAAAATACATATAATATAAAAATGCGTCTTATACTATACAGAAACCACTCTAAATAATTAAAATTAAATAAGATAACTTTATTTTATCATATATATATTATAAATAATAGGAAAAAATAATTATTATTTATGTAATAGTACAATAAGTAGTTAGAAGTTGCTATATACAATCAAACTTTGTTATAACAAAGCTCGTTAAATATTTAACGGACTCTTTAGCCGGAGATTGGTTATTTTCTCTTTTTTAATTTTCAGCCAGACAATACAATAAACGGAAACCTAAAGGAAAACATTAAAAAGGGTGGCGGCGACCCCTTTCCTGAAGTGATTAATTTATAATTGTCTTCTTTCGTGCGACGTTTTTATTTAGCAAAAGATATATATTTAGGAGGCACTCAATTTTTTGTTAGAAATTAGTGATTTCGTTCACCGACATAAATCACAATTGCGAAATCTATCACGTTAACGTGCTACATACAATTATGATATACATTTTGTGTGAACTAAATTATAATATCAAAGTACACTATTGAATTAATTTCACCATCACCCATGTGAGAGTCATGCTGAAGCATGTGGGGACGCACTCCAAAGTGATACCACGGGCTCATAGAATACTACATCTTGAAATGGTAGTTGTACTTGAAACGTTGCTACTACGGTGTTCCTGTGAGTGAGGAAGGAGGCCCTTAAAAATGCCGTTTAAGCGGCGTAAAATGCCGTCAATACAACATTCTCTTACCATATAGCAGACCAACCTTCTCCGTTGTCCGCTATACAATAAAAAAGAGAGTATAAGATTTGATATGTAATACTTGTAAAAGTATCGCTTGTGCAATATAAAAGTTAACGACACAAGAAAACGCGTTTTCCACAACATTAAAGATAACAACAATACGGGGAGAGCCTCCAGGGTGGCGGGAGGGGTCGAGAAAAATTCAATATTAATATGAAGGAGGTGCGAGGGAGACGCACCAGCTTTCTCGCTTTCCCGGCCAATGGCGACCCGCGTTGCCTTCGCGATATGATGAATTTATGGATGTAATAAAAGCGAGATGCGCCATTGGATGAGAGGTTAGGGCGCTTACTTTCTTTATTTTCATATTTCCAAAATGAACCGTAAGATCTTTGGACTCTGTTATTTACTTTTGTTACTGCAATGTGCAACATTTTGTAGCAAAAGCCCAAGTATTCTGGAATTTTTATATACCGAGCGTACTTAACTGAGCGCTTTTTAAGGCATTTTGTGACGCTCACCACCAGTCTGTGAAATCAGCTGCCAGCAGGGGTATTCTCAAACCAATACCACATGGTTACCTTCAGTAAAAATGCGTACATATTACTTACAGGCCGTCAACGCACCCGCGACTCTGGGCTCACTCAAGGCTTGGGTATGCATGGGCGGAGAACCGCTTACCCCAAATAGGCACCACTGCCTTAAAGCATACATTTTTAACTATTACGATACCCAAAACGGTAAATGAATAATTAAGAATATATTATTAGAAATATACACTAAAATAAGATTGTTTTTTTTAAAATTATTTCAAATTATTTTGAGAAGTTTTATATAATAGTTCTAATATAACTAATTGATTGTTTAAAATTATGCCTTTTACCAAGATCAGACAATATATAGCAAGGGCATTGTTACGTAAAGTTGCAAGTAACATTAAGATTCAGGGTGGTTCGCGGTGAGACTGAGGGACAAACGGTTCTGGTTGTGGAGTTGATTGAGGCATAAACGACGTTCGACCACCGATTGAAGTTTCTTTCTTGATTTGATGTTCAAGTGGCTGAAAAGGACCCTCTTATTTACATGAGTTACGAGTACGTTGGACATTGACAAATTCTATATATTATTGAAACAAAATAATATACCTGCATATTGTTGTGCTCAAAATTAACTCTTTATTTTAAAGTGCAAAATTTTAACATACATATATATGAAAATTATAACTATTTCATAAAGAAAAACAACAAATAAGGCGATAAATGAAAAAGATACAGAAAATTCCTAACCCAAAATTATTTTTAATTAGATTTGAATCTTTTATTAAGACATGAAATAGAGGAAATTTATGTTTATAGTTGACTAGTTTCATGGTTATCTCGTTCTACAAAGTTAACTGTTTTTGATAGATTGTTTAGTTATTTTCCTTGAAAATGTTTTAAAGATTTGCGTAAAGTAGAGTTGATACCGTCAATATAGAGTATCGTTTAAGAGGCATCACTGACAGCAAAGACATGGCAAAATAAATAGGAGGGCGGCAGTGTGCGGTGAAGCAGCCAGACGGAAGTATTGGGGATCTAGGAGCGCAGTTTTGAAGTCCAATTATATAGCAGGTGATTCAGGTATTGTCAGTGACAGCGCTGCCATCTACCGCTCGTCTCTTTATCTCATTTGAACTTTCAATATCACGCTACACTTGATTGAAAATGTTTGCGAATCTGATTTGTTTTAAAATAAAATGAGATTATTAAATCCCTTTTGACATAGGGATTTATTTGAAACGAAATGAGACATTATAACAGAGTTAGTATGATGAAGTTGTCATCATTATTATTTCAGCCGTAGGACGTCCGCTCCTGGACATAAGCCTCCCCTTTGGACCTCCATGCATACCTGTCCGAAGCGACCTACATCCAACTTCTTCCGGTGATCTTTATAAGGTCGCCATTCTATCTTGTTGGTGGAAGTCCGTCTGCGCTTGCTATTCCGTAATCTCCACTCTAGCACTTTTCGGCCCCATCGGCCATCAGCTCCGATGACGTAGTAATCCTAACATACTTCGTAATAAGGTATTAACCACATAAAACTACAATTGTTTTAATGTATACAATATATAGGCATATATTGTAAGCATGTTATAATTGATTGACATTTCAGACAAGCCGAAGAACAACGTACGTAATTAATATTTAGTATCCGTTAATATAATTTAAAAGCTATATCACTGGGTGTAGAAGTGGGGAAGTTGGTAGCCCACCGGCCATACAAAGCAGAACTTTACCCGCAGCGAGATTCCTTTTTCTTTGTTTGCTGTATTTATTGTAAATCTACTCATACCGCCCGCCCTGCCGCCCGCCCGTTAAAAGTATTTGAACATAACTTTTGGCTCGAGCACCTACGTATGTACGCTGGCTAACATTCCCGGGATATTAATGTGAAACACATAGCTGTACTTAAAACCTCCTTTTAATAGCATTCTTAGGTTTTTTTTATTGTTTTTTTTACATTATTAAATAGAAATATATTATCAATATTTGCAACTTATTTTACTTTACTTGCAATAAATTAACGTTTACCGTAAAACGAAGCAAAGAGTTAATGAATAGGGTTTCAGATAAATTATTATAACTACTCTTAAGGTAACGACTTTAATTTCAAGAGAACTTTTATTTTTATAGGATAGAGCAATAGAATACGCGTATTTTCACATATTGCATCTGTGGTTTTTGTGCATTACATACTCATCAGCGTCATATAATTAAATAATCGTAAAATTATCTTTTAAGTTAATCATGATTTTCCCTAGTTTTATTTCGAAGCAAGCTTGTGAAACTTGCAGTATCAATAAAGTGATTATGGCGTCAGACACTCGGTACACTCTCTTTAATATGATTTGCTCTCTGCGGCTCCGGCGCGTCTGTTCCTGACATTCCCACCAACTTAATAAACTAGTTGTCACACTCATTTTTAATCAGATTCATCGAGCAGATACCGTTCGCATCAACCAACATGACTAACCACGTTTAGGTATATGTGTGCATAAAACATATTTTAGTTAATTATCCGCAAACTATATCCGTAAATTTGTTAATTTAACTTACCTTGTCTACCGTGTGCTCAATAATTCATAAATAATCTCTAATTTTATTAATAATTAATTATATATAGTTGAAATCTTGAATGAAAATTACGCTAAATATTTCAGTCCAAAACTTCTTTTAAAACAACAATTATCAGTTATTGATATATAATATTTAAAAATATATCTATAAAATGTTTTAATTGTTAAGTAAAACAATAAATTTTTCCATATTTAAATGATAATTTTAATAATCCTCTATAGTACAATAATTTAACAGAAGCAATTACTATTTTAGCTCTATTGACGTTATAAAATAATACGAAATCCCATTAACGTCCAATGCGGCAAAGGAAGTGCTACAGAAGACGTGTAGTGGGTAAAAGGGGGTGGTCAGTCTTAAAGGTGCAGGGTGTGCCACCCACCTCCTAAGCTTCATAGCCAAAGAGAGCTTTATGATCGTTATTATTTCAGAATATAAGGTAATATTTTTATCACTCTAATATAACTACTGTTTGAATTATAGTGAAAGTAAAAGTATTCTAGTATGGAGCAGGATAAAAACGGAGAAGTCCAAACTGGAGAACAGTTACCCAGGATAAGCAATAGTGAAAAGCTCTGTAAGATGCCTTTGCAAGAAATCACGCTGAAGTCAGAGACATATTGTAACATTATTGGACAGAAACGATATACATTTTCTTCGGAATAAATGGCTTTATTACTATTATAAAAGTATATAATTATTATAGATCTTAGAACTTTGAGGATCATTTAAAACTTTGAATATTGTATATATTGGTCAACATTGGCAAATATATTAGAGCCTAATATAGTCAAGAATAGTTTATTATAATGAGTCGATTTTGGTGTTAAAGATTTTAAATGTAATTACCAGATTTTGTTGGATTTTCTTAGCAATATGCTATATACATGAGCATACAGTGTTCCTTAACATGTATGTAAAATATTTTTACAAAATATAATTTAAGTGAACACTCCTACGACAATATTCAATTACTAACACATACGCATCTCTCACACATTGGGCACACCAGCGTCAGGTATTAGAGGACTGGCCGCCACTCCACTATGTCAATACAATACTCTATTCACTGGACTTAGATTATTTAGAAAGCACTTGTAACGCTCATATAAGAAGCGTCGGAAGACGCATTCGACGTCACAATGGCCAGTACGTGTCGGCCGGCGTTCGGCCGGGATACGGCGAGAAGATTACGATCCTAAAAAAACAGGGTCCAGTCGAGTATTTATCTCTTTTATATTCTTTCAGCCGTTTCTCGAGTACTCTCGTTGGTATTGAATGACTTACAGTAATTCTGATTTCGCTTACTTTATTTATAAGAGGAAGCTGTCCGGTTGATACAAGTGATAACATGGAAGTAATCATCACGAGAAAATATATTTTTTTGTCGCTTCCGTACAATTACAAGATTAATTTATTATTAAAGCACTATAGAACAATTGCTAACACAATTAATATAAAACTTATTAAATCCTTCGTATTCAAATGAATTTAATTTTGAAAATAATTTTAAGATTATTAGAGATATACCCACAAATAAAAAAACATAACAAGATTAAAAATTGTAAGTTGATGAAAATATTTTAAAAGGATTTAAGATCAACGTGGTAAATATTAATGTGGGCATTAGAGATTTTCGGAGGGACAGATGCATTAAACATGACAGAGAAAGACCATCACACTCATATCGGCTGGGTGGCGTGAGAGAGCGCTTTTGGCCGCGGATTATCGTAGCCACGTAGCCCTTTCCATCGCTACGCCCGTAGCACTTGTAACGCCAGAAGATTAAAATCAAACAAAAATTCCAATTCTTTTATTTGTAAATATACTTAAAATACACTAGTTCATAGCATTTATTTAACTTCGTATTTACATATATAATTGTAATAAACTTTAACTAAACAATAAAAACTAAATAAAAACATGTTTGTTCTAAATGTAAAATTTAGAAGGACTAAATAGTAAATTTGGTTTCCCTTTCAGTGAAACCTTTATTCAAATTCAACTGACAAATAGTAGTTATAAGTTAAATATATTGTCCACTGGCTAGTTTTCTTTAGTACTTAACGTTTTATACTAATGAGAGACATATATCTCGATTTACCAAGTAATTTGGATTGGAAGTCATATATAAAACTTTAAAAGACTAATGCCATAAAGATAGTGCAAGCGAAGCGGTTCAAAATGATAGTTTTCAACTAAAATCTATTGTACGTTGAAGCTATAAAACTAATGACCCTTTAAATTAATAAGTGTCAAAGTATCTGAGACACATACGTCACAAGGAGGCTGTGTGCGGGTTTCGTGTGTGTGAGTACTTTCATAAATCTGTTCGGAGATATATGAGAGCGCAATTTCCGGTATCCGGCCATTAGCGCCGAGCTTTTATAAGCTTAAAGCTTAGGTTAAAGATTTTCTGGGTAGTTTAATGCGAATCTTGTAATAGGTACGATAAATTTTCTATAAAGCATGTGATTGCATATTAGAAGTCGATTGGGAACGCTTAATGAGTATAATTTGGCCTAATGTCTATCTAAGTTGGCTTAGTTGATTTACCAAACAACATTTACGGGTGGACCTTCAATAAAACTGTTGTTTAAGTTGCCTGCGTATGAAAGGAATACAAAATTATGTAACCAAACTTAAAAGTTATAATTAATAAAGATAAACTTGTACGCTACGGTTCATGATTTGCGTGTCTTTTAATATTTTATATGTCAATTGTAAAAATGTGAGACATTCGTTCCGGCTGTCATGAGTGCAATCACTATGACATAAAATTGCAGCTGCAACGCCCCTGCCATATTACTTAATAATGCAACAGTGCACCACTGCAGCCGGCCGACTTCTTTATACAAACAATGACATAATAAAACATTTATTGAAGTCACAAATCAGGGTCTCTTATGCCACTATTGTTACAAATCAAAGAGAGTACTCAGCGTGATACGGTACTTGTACTGTGTTTCTCAGACTAAGTGAGGATATCGGACGCCCTTAAAAATGCCGCTTGAGCGGCGTAAAAAGCCAGTAACACAACTATGAACGGACTGGTTATTCATGGGCAGTATTCTCTTACCATACAGGAGACCCACCTGTACCGTTGTCCGCTATAGATTTAAAAAATGTTATAAATCTTACGTGTTAACTTGGCACTGAATTTTTATTTTTATTTCAAATATTAAAAAGTTTCATTAAATATGCTTTAGACAAGTAAAAATACGATTCTATTTCGTCTCGGACCTGAAATTAATGATATTTCATTTGCGCGACGATGAAATCTTTTTTCAATTAAGGCAACAATCTTCATAAATCAATTTCCCCCCGAATTGAATGTCAATAAGTAGGGGTCGGTCGTTAAATGACACGCTGTAAAATAAAACTTTCCGGAGGGCGAAAAGTTCTGAGCAAAAGAATATTTACATTAATTCGCTTCATTATGTTTTAAAGAATAATCATGGGCAACGCTTCCTTTCCACTCTCTCGATTGAGTTTTATTTGAATATTTTTTTTTGCACCGTCTCCAGAGTTCGTCTTTGCTACAAAAGGAAGTTTTTATTAGCATCTTAATGATTTTACGGCAAGTCCCCGGTTACAACAGCCTTTATGTTGTCAGATTTTCTTAAGCATTTTGTAGACTTTTTTGCATCTTACATTATTAAAGTTTTCATTCGCTCGGTTAATGAAGCTCATTTCTTCTGTTCGTCCGAGCCTTGATTGCTTTTGTTTTGCATAAATGCAAGATTTCCATCGATTTCTTTCGCTGAATAGAGTCAGCTTAGACTTTGACAATGTATTCTATTGCTTTATCAATGTTAATTACTTTCTGTTACAGTCAAATAAACAACATAGAAATACTTTTGATATTACGACATTCTCAATAACTTTCACCCGTTAACAAAGCTTTCTTTTAACTGTAGTTTCAGAAGATTTTGTTCCTAATTGTATTTATCCTTACTCTGTCTGTAACTACTTTCGGGTCCTTACGCATCACAAAATAATAATTATCCGGAAAATCGCCCAAAGCTGTATGTAATGTTATGAGAAGCCCGTCGTTTTTCTACGCTGGCAATTGAGTCCGAGATCTTGCTTTCTTTTTAATTTCCCCACGGCCCACTAATGAGCTCCCGCCGGAAGGCCCCGCCAGTTATCTATGATATTCTTGAGGTTGATGCTTATTGTGCGTGTCACTGACGACCGCCTTCTTTATTATCCACTCGAACAATTCAGCGGTCGCCTAAATGAGTTCCTCTCGTTCGTCTGCCTTTTTTCGTTCCTCCAGATGGCAATTTGTCTTGTCACAAATTTCCTTTAATTTTGTCATTACTGGAACACTTTAATGTAAATCTTGGGCAGGATTTTATACCCTACCAGTTGCGGCAATCCGAGTGTCCTATTTCTACATTCCCTTCTTGTTTCTATTGCATTTTTTAATAGTATTGTTGACAACCGAGTAGATGAGTTTCCTATAAAGTAAGAAAACACCACCACCCCTTGACAACCGTGCCTCAATCCACGCTTTGGTTGTGTTGCTGGCTGTTTACGATACTTAAGCGGTATAATTTCAAGGATATCCGATATCCTCACTCACTCATGGAAATACAATATAAGTACAGTTTCACGCTGAGCATTCTGTATGCATAGTCATAACATTCAGTTGCTACTAGACCCATCGGATATTTGATATAGTTTTAATATATGATAAGCATCGAATAGCCATGATTATTTACGCAGCGTGCGACAAATCACACAACCCCGCCTCCGTTTATCTATTAAAATGAAAGATTATAGTAAGCTCTAACGTTGTCTAAATAAGCCGGTGTTATTTTCACTGGATTGTACAATATTGTCACCGCTCGAACGGTAGGGCAATTAGAGTTGTACGGCGCGTGGCGTTCACGTGGCGCGGGGCTTGTTGTAGGAAGGTCGGTGTCGGCGCACGCGACTCTGCCACATTACTCTTACCATTATCCAATGTTTATACTAGGCACGTTACGAGTATTAACTGGCGATGTGTTTTATCATATATCCTACTCGGGATGTGCGAATGATACAAGATAAAAGAACTCTGGGGGCTGGGGTAAACAATATTTTGACATTTACGTCAGTCATTTTTAGACGATAATAGTTGCAATCCTATTATTTATGTAAATTAATATTTAAATAAATGGAAAATAAACGAACACGAAGACCATTTAGGATAAGTGGTTACCGTCCATGGACCGGCAAAGGAGCTTTCTCTTTTGCCTGTTTTGAAGGTCTCTTTTTAAATGTATCCACGTCATAATTTTTTATTTTATATACCTTTAAGGTACCTCTAACAATCAAAAATATACAGCAATTACAAACTATTTATGTATGTGAAACACTAAATATTAAAGAACTTTGTGTATTTTTATATATATTTGGTATAAATTGTAACCTTGTGATGGGATGTGGGGGTTACTTGACATTATCTTAGCCTAATTAAGGCACACAGTATTTCACTCACTCAAAGATATAGTACTAGTACTATTTTTTGCAATTAAATGAGGATAACAGACACCTATAATACCGTAATACAATAGTTCGAATTGTGGCGTGGTGATTTTTTAATATGAAAGTAGACCACTCGCTTCGTTAACTGCTATATAATAAAAACATAAACATTGTCAAAAGCAATCTTAAGTAATAGAAGATTATCAAAAGTAATCTGCCACCCTCGCTGTGACTGATGTGATAACAGGAAATTCAATGAATTAATAAACGAAATGCAACTGAACGGATATTAGAGAAATCTTTTCTCGAGAATTCGCTTCATTTAAATATCGCATTTTTCTTGAAGATTATGCCGCACGACAGCTATAAAACTGAACAGGAACATCCCCCCCGATAATGCGACGAGCTTCAGGAATTTTTATTCCTTTCAAATCTTCTTTGACATAGGTAGGTATATTTTTACGGATCGCCGCCAGATTTTCATAGCGAATTTTGTATAAATTCATTCAGCCACCCCAACATTTATCGCCAAGTCGTGCTTGTACTTATAAACAGCTAAACAATCTACGGTAGTAAATTATTATTTTACACCCCTCACGTATTGTTTTAGGACTTTTGTGCCCTTGGTTTCTTGTAATTTTAAGGTTTTTATAAAAAAATTGAGTTAAGAAAAATTTGTTTACATAAATAATATATAACATTTCTCACGATGCGAGGTTAGTTGCGAAATTCCTGTGAAGTGAATTTTTTTTATGTATATATGCGTATTACTGACGTAGGTTAAAGCATCGGTTAACTTCTATTTATGTATTTATACTATTAATTATTTGTTTTCTTATATAATTTCGCATAAAAAATTCATATATTTCTAAATTATCATCCCTGTACTACCAACTTCTATTTATAAATAGCGATATTATTACTTTAATAATGTATATGGCTAACTTACGTTTGCTAAGGTCAGCTAGTATAATTATATATTTGTACCTAAAATTGACGCATAGATGTGGTTAACAATTTGATTTTTGTTAAGAAAATGGTATATGTTATGTTGGAAATTTTATTTTCTTAAAAAAACGCCGGTCATCATTCACTTAGTGCAACGTATCAGTAGCTGACAGTATTCAGTTCCTACTTCGCCGGTCCCTCCGAAGATGAAGTTTCAAGAGTGATCATTCTTCATTTGTTCGAACGGGCTCTCAATATTCATCTGACCACTCTATCATTATAATGGAGTATTTTGTTAGAAAATCTTTTATACGCTTTTTATGAAGAATGAGAGAATAGGCATCTCATACGCAGAGAAATAGCTGTAATTTTTCATAGCACGTCCGTTTGCCAAGTTAGCCGACAAAATTCTCCTTTCTCATTTATTTCCATCGCGTAAGATCTTTTCGTATGAGGCGAGTTTTGTGTTAATATATGTGCCCGGAATACCGTGGTCATATATTACACCGACCTCTGGCGGACCGGACATAACAATCCTCGATTTGCTATAATATCGGTCTTGCGTCCCGCTCGGCCGTGGCGGGCCGGCTGGCTGTGGGAGCGAGGCGGGGCGGGGCGGAAAGCGCGGGGTGGCGGTACGTGCCGCGTATAATAAGCATTTCATGCACGGGGTGCGGGCGCGGGGATATATAGGTACCATTTTCCGTAAGTCGTGTACCTAACCGGACCGTACATTATGGACCGAGGGTCAGCGGCTCGTCTTCCGTCTCTGTCGCGCGCGTAGAGCCTTCCCGGGAATAATTTCATGTGATATATCGCGGACTAGGTAACAATTTTTATTAGAAATTCTTTGTTTTCTTTCCCTTCGTTCGGTTCTGCGAGCCTGCCTCCATTTCGGCATTCTCTTTATTCACTTCACCATTACTCACTTTATAGCGAAAGTTAAAGTTTAATTCTGCAAATATGGCTTGTTTTGATGGCGGTCGCTGAATTCTATACCTATAGATTTATATTCGAGAAGGCCATAAAACGGAACAATAAAAACCCAAAACAGCAATAAATTTGAAGCAATAGACGAAAAGGTTCGAGCGCGTCTTATCAATTCCCAAAGAAGGCCACGCAAAGAAGGCAAAGCGAACGATATAAAAACTTATGATTCAGGTTCACTCTGAACTCCAAATGCCATTCAAAACGTACATTATTTAACAGTGTACTTCAGCTGAGAACATTGTTTACAAGTAATCAACACACGGTGGACAGTTGTAGGAGGGTCGGAGGTAAAACAAATAATAGACAAGTCCACTACGCCTAAGTACAAGGGTTCTCTTAAAGGAGAAGGAAATGCGGCTTTGTAGAAGCCACAATAGTTCTTTATGCATAAGTAATGTCGTCTAATTGAATTTGAATTAAGACACTGACCACTGTGAATTGTTAGTTGTATTTTAATTAGGAGCCCGACTATTCTGTTAGATTAAGCGTCGTGAAAACAGTCCCCGCTAAGAATACGCCGGTGTTAATGAAGCTAGAGTGCGGTCCGGTGCACTCGCATCGTCGATTCATTATTGTTACGGTCTCGGCCGACGGAGATATATGGGATGTGTCCCTGATTGACCCCGCATTAAAAATTACATACTCGTATTAGAGGCATACGATCGCCATGCTTGTGTCCATTTGCTTGTATTAAGTATTTAACGCGTCTGTGGTATCAATTATAGCGTAGCGCAAACCACCCGAGTACTTAAGATTTAACAGTTTCTTTGAATCGTCAGTTAATTTTAAAGGGGTCGTGGCAAGAGCAGCGGTCGCCGGAGGGTCGAATAAATATGTCCCAAAGAGTTAAGTGTGGGCAAAGTACGAAGCGAGGACCGCGTCCGACGTTTGCTCTTCCACTGGTGTTGTTGCACCACTTATTACAAACAAAGTTTCGCTAAAGTTTCCCCCGGCTCCGAGTGAGTTTAATTTACTCGATGGTGTAAATAAAGCAGGCGGACTGGCAAGTTTCGGGACCAGATCGCCCCCGGTGGCGCCTGCGACGGTGCGGTCGAGTGATAATAACGTGGCAGCCGTCCGTGACTTCCTTATTAATCGTCAACGACAAATTTTAACGACAAGAATTAATGAATCTCGTTACATGGGTTAATCCTTCGCTCGTAACGCGTGTGCTCGGCAGTTAAGGTGTTCGGGGCGGGCGGCGCGCGCCACCTCGCCTCTTTTGTCTTGTCACCTTTCTTATTAATGCCTATTAATACAACAATTAAGCCATTCATATTGAGTGACCCGGAAGGGTTTGCCTTTTTCTATGCCAGACTCAATCCATATTCAATTTTAAGAGCCTCGTAGCTTAACGGTTTACAATTACTGTCGCATTGGGCCGGCTAAAAAGTGATACCACGGGCTCACAGAATAATGAGCGTGAAACGGTACTTACGAGTATGTAATGTACTATACATATATGTATCTATTGTATTGTATATGGTTTCGCAGAGTGAGTGAGGATATCGGAAGCCCATAAATATGCCGCTTAAACGGCGTAAAATGCCGGCAACACAACCAATGCTTGGGCTGTGGCGCGGTTGTTCATGAGCGGCGGTCCTCTCTTACCATATAGGAGATCTACCTGCTCTATTGTCTGCTATAGTATACAAAAACCCTTATCTTTTACTTTTAGATTATACGTTGTTTTCTAAATAAATTTTATTAATAATTTATTATTTATTATTTTACATGTCTAGTTAACTACAAAACGAATCATATACCACAATCATAATAAACTAACTTAGATTCTACTTTAAATGATTGCATATGGTGACATCATAAATAACTAAGCTAAATATCATAAAAAATTATCCAAAATCAATCATATTCATAATATCCATATATATTATTAGTAATATGAGCATGAATTTTAGTTTGATTTCAATATAGTTTTCAATTTTATAAATTTCAGATTTAAATGTTCTATGAAATAAAGCAAGAGTCTACACTAACCAAAAATTAGAAACTGAACGAAATATTAAAATCTTAAACCTATCCAATATAAAGAAATTCTTCTTATATTACAATCCGTTAAATATGTGTAAGATGGCACATGCTTAACTCAGTTGAGTGAGGGTCTCCATATATCGTCCAGTTAACGAGAATGTGGAATGAAACTTTATTGTAATTGCTTTTTGTAAGATCGGAATAGAGTCATTATAGACCGTCCCAACGTCAGAACCCTCGCTAAGGTTTCTTATATTTATTATTAATTTTATATTTTATTTTTGGCAACACGAACACCATTTAAAACCGTACTTATTAAAAATAAATATAAACTAATATAACTTAATTAAGCTAGTATAGCTTAATGGTGTTCATAGTTTTAAAATATAGAATTATAGTCTAAAACTTTAATAAATTAGGTCATAACATTTCTTACATATAATAAAACTTGGTTGAGTACCGTAAAGTGATTTCAATATAATTTAAAAGTATGATAATATTTTTTTATGGATTAGTGGACAACCTGCAACAACACCTGCTCCGAGGTGGGTATTTTATATGGAAACAGAACAACGTCACCCATTTACAATTCCACCACAGTTTGTGTTGCCCAAATGCAAGACCAAGACCAAGAACGCCTTATTTTAGCAAGACTAAGACCGACCGTGTAAGACCTGAGCAAGAACAAGACTAAGCCTGCAAGACGTTTGCGTCTCGCAGCTATTTTTTTGTTTTTTTTTCAGTGACTTTAGAAATTTCTTATTAAATCTTTAGACATATTTTATAAATCTGGTTGGTCTTTACTATGGCTATGCTA